>PITA01012588.1:0-61283 GCA_004023965.1 Spilogale gracilis
TTAGACACTAGATACTAATGTTACCCAACCTTGGGAGGATACTAAGTAAACCACTGAATTGTACAATTTTTGTACTATGTAAATTATGTCTCAATAAAAATTGTTTTTCTGTAGTGATTAATGATGTTGAACATCATTTCATTGTGTTTATTTGCCTGAAGTATACGTTCTTTGATGAAATGCTTGTTCAAACCTTTTGACCAGCTTTTATTGGGTTGTTGGTCCTCTTACTGAGTTGTGTTACGTATTTGGAATTTTGAAGTTCTTAACAGACACATGTTTAGAATCATTTCTTTCCTGTTCCTGTCTCCTACTATTAATCATCATGTACTTGTTTATTCCCTTCAGAGAGACTGCTTATCTCTTCTGTTGACTCCATTTTTCTCACAAGAATATGGTAGAGATTCTGTGCAGAAGAGGTTGTGGGCACGTATTGCATGGAGCACTGGGTGTGGGACATAAACAATGAGTCTTGGAACTCTGAAAAAATAAAATAAATTATTATTAAAAAAAAAAAGAGGTTGTGAGTGAGTGCTAAGCTCTGTTATACTTGAAACTCCCAGATATTACAAACAAATATGCTGGCCCACTCTGTCTTAGAACTGTGTTAAAATTTTAACTGAGTTCTTTTTACCAATTTGGATTATATTTCTTGCCAAAAGGGAGTTTGGTTATCCTATTTCTCCTTGGTAGATCTTGTCACTCTAGAATTCAGATCAGTTGAGTGTCATTAAAATTCAGGCCTTAGGCACCTGGGTGGCTCAGTGGGCTAAACCTCTGCCTTTGGCTCAGGTCATGATCTCAGGGTCCTGGGATTGAGACCCACATTGGGCTCTCTGTTCAGCAGGGAGCCTGCTTCCTCCTCTCTCTCTGCCTGCCTCTCTGCCTACTTGTAATCTCTCTCTCTGTGTCAAATAAATAAGTAAATTTTTTTTAAAAATCAAATGAAAAAAACCTCAGGCCTCTGAGTTCAAGTATTTTATTTTTATTTATTTTGTAGATTATCCCAGATTTTCCAAGTGTTAGAGTATGAGCAATGTTCACCTGAGACTTTCTATATTTTATAGAGAAACATCACCTTCCAATTCTTCTTATGTTAATTTCAGTAATTTATACCTTTCAAAGAGTTTGTTCTTTTCAGCTGTTTTCAGATTTATTGGCACAAAGCTCTTCATAATATTTTTTAACACTTCTGTCTGTGAGTATGTAATGATAATCCCTCTTTCATTATTGCTTCTAGTAATTTTTGCTTCACTGTTTTTTTAATCTGCCTACTTACTAATTTTGGCAATATTGTACAAAAGCAACCTTTTAAAAAATTGTTTCTCAACTATTGTATCCTTTTTATTAATTGATATTATGTTTATATTCATCTACCGAAATTATATTTATTATGACATTCTTTCTACTTTGCTGTTAACTTGGTTTGTTTTTCTAGTTTCTTCGATTACTATATAGAATTTTCCTCTTTTGTAAAGCGAATATTTAAAATTATAACTTTTAATATTTTGATATGTAATGTGTAATTTTCATTCAATCAAGATATTTTCTAATTTTTTTTTGCTTTATTCTTTGACCCATGGCTAACTAATAGAGAGGTGCTTTTATATTCCAAAATATTTGAAGTTATTTCAGATATTTTTATGTTATTTATTTCTAATGTAATTCCATATAGATGAGAGGAAAAATTATCTGATTTCAATTCTTTTAAATTTATTAATATTTGCTTTGAAGGCCAGCATATGGATTATCTTGGTGAAAAATCCATGTGTGCTTCAAAAGGATGTGTATTTTGCAGCTGCCGGATATAATGTCCAGAAATATCAGTTGGGAAAAGATGTCGATAGCATTGTTCAATGCTTCTAAATTCTGATTTTATGCCTTGTTTCTTTACCAGTACCTATGAGGAGAGTATTTGTGTTCCCTTTCAGGTCTCAGTTTTTTCTTCATCTAGTTGAAAGATTTATAACTAGATATATATACAGTTAATAATAATTATGTATTCTGAATTAACTGACCTCTTTATAATGATAAAGAGTTCCTCTTGATCCTTAGTAATATTCCTTGCTCTCGATGCTAATTTTTCTAATGTTAATAGGTCCAGTCCAACTTTCTTATAATTAATGTTTTCATGGTATGTAATTTTCCACTTACCTTCTAAGTTATCTATATCTTTATAATTAAAATGCGTTTCTTATAGGCAGCCTACAAGTAGATCATGCTTTCCTATTCAGTCTCATGATATCTGGCCTCTAATGAGAGTTTTTATTCTTTATACTTAATGCAATGATTGATATGATCTATTTTAAATCTATCATGCTAGTTTATTTTCACTTCTTCCATTTGTTCTTTGTCTTTTTTGTCTCTCTTTTTTCCTTTGAATTTATTAGCTAATATTGAGTCTTCTACTTATATTCATTATTGGTATATCTTCTATACATCTCTTAGTTGTTGTTGATTGCTGTATGATTTGAAAAGTGAATCTTTAAAACATCTCAATCTGCTATCAACTGATACTATTCTACTTCATCTACAATGTAACTTATATTTCTACTTGTTTCCTTTTATCCTTTGTGCTAATTTTTGACATAATTTACTGTTACCTGAAAATGACATGATTTATTATTAATATTTTTGTTTTAGTCAATTACATTTTAGGGAAAATTTTTAAACAAGATAAAAATATTTTTTACATTATCCACATATTTACTATTTCCAGTATATAAATTTCTTTTTTGTATATAAATTTCCATAAGTACCGTTTTCCTCCTACCTGAAATATTTTATTTAATATTTTTATATTGTGAGTCTACTGGGATGACACTCCCACTTTGTTAAAATCTTCCAAATTATTGATTTTACCTTTAATTATTAAAATATGTCATTATTGGCTGTAGAATTCTAGGTTAACTTTAATTTTTTGGTAATTTTAAAGATTTACCTGAGCTGAAGGCTAAACACTTAATTGACTAAGCCACCCAGGAGCCCCAGTTCTTGAACATTTTAAAATCAGATCTATTAGGTGCTTTAAACTTCTTCTTTTTTTCTTTTTTAAGATTTTATTTATTTATTTAACAGAGAGAAACATAGCTATAGAGGGAACACAAGCAGGGGGAGTGAGAGAGGGAGAAGCAGGCTTCCCGCCAAGCAGGGAGCCCAATGCAGGGCTCAGTCTCGGAACTCAAGGATCATGACCTGAGCCAAAGGCAGATGCTTAACCAACTGAGCCACCGAGGCACCCCAGGTGCTTTAAACTTCTTTTCTGTTAATCCCATCATCTCTGTCATTTCTGGATATGTTTTTATTGACTGATAATGTGTTACTTATTTCTAATTTTTTCTGTAAACGTGTCACATTTTCTGCTTCTTTGTATGTGTAGAAATTTTTTATTAGATTGTGATTTTTATGTTTTCAAGTGCTAGATTTTATTGTATTCCTCAAAGACGTGTCTTTTGTTCTAACAGACAGTAAATTACTGGCATCAATTTATCCTTTTGAGGCTTGTTTTCAAGCTTTTTAAAAAGAGAATCTAGAGTAGCTTTAATCTAACAGAAATTTAGCTCCGCTACTAAAAGCATGATTTTTCTGAGGTCTCACTGATAGTTCAGGGGTTTAACAAGAACTCTGTACTCTGGGTAGTTAGAACTTAAATGTTTCCCAGATCTGTGTGAACTCTAGAAACTACTGATGGCTCTACAATATATATTTTTTTCTTTTTTTGGCTTAGCTTCATAGGGTTCTATCTTATGCATATGCGTAATATTCAGCTGCCATCTCAAAGAGAATTTTATGCAGATCTTTGGAGTTTTCTCTCTATGTAGCTCCCTTTTCTTAGATAGTCTTTCCTAAGAATGCCAATTATTTCAGCTACTCTGAACTCTATCTTGTTAATTCAGCAAGTCTGTGTGCTTCCTTTGGAATAATTCTGTCTGGTTCCTGCCCCACAGAGGCCCAGAAAAGCCCACGGACAGAGAACCAGGGCAGTAGCAGCACTCTATCCACTCTCATTCGTCTTCTGGGGATCAGAGCCCTCTGTTTTCTGTTATCCAATGTAGGAAAACCATTGCCACATATACTTTTTCAATTTTCTTCTTCTTTGATAATCTCAATCCCAATTATTCAATCATAGATGAAATTTAGTAATTAAATTTTAAAGTTGTCTTTTGATTAGAAACCATAAAGCACATTGTTGGAAGACAATATAGTCCATGAGTCCCTGATATTTCTATGTCTTGAGAGCAACACATGGGTTGCCTTTTGTTCCCCATTTTTTTAAAGGGTGTTTATATAGCAGTCTTGAGACATGGAGTTTTGGTCTTTTGGAATTCAGGGTAGGTTTCTTATAGCTTTGGAAAAAACCTCCCTATAGAACAAATGGCAGACACGCGTACTTGTTTTAAAAAGAACTGCTTCCTTAAGCTCAGGACTCCCACCCTTTAAAGAAACTCACTGTATTTACAAACATCTTCCAGACTTCACTGTGGGAATTGGGGCTCGAAGAACTGATACCAAAATGTTGATATTCTGTCTACTGCCATTGCTATCAGTAATAAATTGTCTTTTGTTTCTGATCCAGGGTTATCGTATCCACTATTAACATCCATGAAACTGCGGCAGGCTAAATTGTTAGCCTGCAAGTAGGGTAAATGTCAGACCCTTCACAATTTTTAATACATACTTTCAGAACATGCCATTTATATTAATGGAGAGAAATATTAAACATATGACAACTTATAATAGCTAATATTTGTTCAGGGAATTCTTGCCAAAGGTGCTTTTATATAAAATCATTCAAAAACCAACCAATGTTAAGTTTTTATTCCCATTTTTCATATGAAAAACAGAGGTTCAGAGAGGATATGATTTGGGCAGAACCAAATGGAGAGTTAATAGTAAGCCAACAGTTGATGTTAAGCTTTCCTGTTCCCCTTCCAATGTCATGAACGATCCTCGCGCTACACAATTATAACAATATTGATATAAAAAAATCATATAATTGAGGTTTAAATTATGTGGTAGACTAAAATAACTATAGAAATTCAGCAGAAATGAAGCGTAGTGCCAGTTAAATTTCTAAGAGAAGACTGACTGGAGAAAGAGAGACCAAGTGACTGAAGCTAGTGCTCAAAGCTGAATACTCCTAGGCTTTCCAGAAGGTTTCTGTAAATCTTACAGTCTACACTAGAGCTGTGCTATTTCCTACCTTGCAATTGAGATATAAACAAGAGTATGTACATGAAACGTGTCGATGCTAATTCCTTTCCCCCACATACAGAACTCTTGCTTACCTACCAGGCTGTTCATGTTCGGATCACAAGCTGACAGAGGGGATTCCAGGGGTTATGGGCAGGGTGGGATGTAGCTCAGTCTCCAAATGTACTGTAGGGATGTGGACTGTTTTTTGGCAAAGGATTTGACAAAATTTTGTTTTTGATTCTTACCTTATAACGTAAATAAATGAAAATACTCATTACCAATTAAGTCCTTATTTGTACTTTAATAATCCATTTATAAAATCTTAATAAGGCATTTAAAAGTCATCGTGTGTACCAGAACATTGAAAATAAAACCTTCCCTCTTAAATTCTCTGTCCTCCAAAATCCTAAATCTAAAATGACAGGACCGGAGAAGGAACACAGGAGCCCACAAGTCCTATCACTGCTGTGTTAGAGGGGTAAAGAAATTGAGCCATGGCAACCATCTTTTGAACATCTTCAAAAATCAGTCTTAACACCTTTCCTTTTTAAGATTTATCTATTTATTTGAAAGAGAGAGTGTGTGTGCAGAGAAAGAGACAGAAGGAAAGGGAGGGGGAGAGAGAGAGAATCTCAAGCAGACTCCCCACTGAGTGCAGAGCCCTACATGGGGATCCGTCCCAGGACCCTGAGATGCCTGACCTGAGCCAAAATCGAGGTTTGAAGGCGTAACTGACTGAACCACCCCAGTGCCCCTACGAATCAGTCTTAAAATGCTATTCTAAATCTGACTTTTTCCTCCAGTGGTCCAAGTTGAAAGAGGAGAACAATATGATCAATCTGACAAGTTCTAATGAGAACATTAACAACTTACATGAACACCAAATTTGACTAAAAGAGAAAAATGGATATAATCTTAAAAAAGATTCTGTAACCGGAAGCTTCTTGTATTTGGAAACCTCTGGAAATCTGCTAGGGAGAAATAAATTGGATTCTTTCTCAAGTTAAAACAGATTTTAAATACTTTTTAGCTACTGGAAGAAATATTCCTTACATTCTTTCTTATACGACAGATATTTATTGAGGGGCATTTTGCAGCTACAGAAGACATGAAGGCGATAGAGAGCATGTGTCTCCAAAATGCCAAAGGAGCAGGGAATTTTGCAATGGTGACCAAGGCATTGGAATAGGTGTATGGAGTCAGGGCTTAATTAAGGGGTAAGTGAAGTAGACATAAGAGAATGAGAAAGGAGACTTTGCATTTAGTGATAGATGAGGTACAAAAAGCCATTCCTGGGGACCTGGGAGTTGTAGGAAATCTAAGGCAGGAGTTAGAGTGGAGCACTCGAGGTCATGGTCTTAAAGACCTTCTATTGCCCTCATGGAAATGATCCTTCAGAGAATACAGATAGCAGGAGGTAAGATAAGCGTGATTGCACTTGGAAGAAAAACAATAATATTGAGACAGTGCCATAGCAGTCTGAGATTTCAATATATTAAATTGGATTCTATTCTAATTTTTTAAAAAAGCTAGCACATCATAAAATGTTCCTAAAATTTAAACAATGAAGTCATACACCAAAAAAGTAAACTATCTAACCGCAAAATGAGATAGATTGAATTTCATTTCACCCTTGAGAATAGTTGATGGGTCCAAGTGTAGCCAGTAGGCACTAGACTATGGCCATTTTTAGGAAAATATTGTGATAACATATTTAGAAAAGGAAAGTGTGGGCCTGAGGACATGGATTAGATATTCCCGACAATGGGAAAACAAACTACTCTGTCCAAGAAGTCAACTAGACCTAGTGGAGGAAAACAGAAGAGAGAATAAAACAGAGGCCAGACAGAGTGGTGGGGAGCTGGAACCTCGGTTGGTGGAGAGGGCCGAGGGGTTTTTTGAAGAAGGCAGTCTAATACACAGTTTGAAACGGACTGTGGGATCGTTCCCTATCCTTTTACCATTGCCACGAGATATCTAGTGAAGGCACACGGCTGTGGCATGAGAGTGGTCTTCAGGAGGATGGGAATGGAGGGCAAGGGGGTCTGCGGGGAGACAGAACTGCCCAGGTGCCAGACGCAGATCGGACATGGGTGCAGGGCAGAAAGCGGAGCTGGATGGGTCAGATGTGGCTGAAAAGAAACCAAACTACCCACAGATTAAAGGAATTTGGGTCAGGCGCTGGACTTCTTAAGGGCAAGGTGACTCAAGCTGACATCTGGGTTACATGGATCAGAAAGGACTCTTTTTAAGCATTGCCTGCCTAATCTGTATGTTAGAATGGCAAGGCAGTGACTGCCCCCTGGAAAAAGTTTGGATAGATTCAGTTTGGCAGACTTTAAAACCAAATGTACCATTTAGCTGTTTATACGGACTTGAAGAGGTTTACTGGATGAAGAGTTGTAGGGATATTAAATAGCAGCATATATCTTCAAACAAAGAAATCATTTCAGGGGTGCCTGGGTGGCTCAGTCATTTAAGTGTCAACTCTTGATTTCGACTCAGCTCATGATCTCAGTCCTGGGATCAAGTCTTGCAACTGTCCTGCTTTGTGCTCAGTGGGGAATCTGCATGAGGACTTCTCTCCTTCTCTCTCTTCCCTTCCTCTTTCTTTCTCTCTCAAAAATAAATAAATAAACCTTAAAAATTAAATTTTTTAAAAGATTTTATTTGTTTGACAGACAGAGAGAGAGAACACAGGTAGGCAGAGAGGCAGACAGAGAGAGGGGGAAGCAGGCTCCCCGCTGAGCAGAGAGCCTGATGTGGGGCTGAGGATCCCAGGACCCTGAGATCATGACCTGAGCCGAAGGCAGAGGCTTTAACCCACTGAGCCACCCAGGCACCCCCAAAATTAATATTTATGTTTATATTCTATTAGATTTTTTATGTTCTATTTTTATTTTCTGTTTTTATCTTCTGTTACACAAGTATACATGTGGACTAAAAATCATTCTACTAGTGTCTCTACTAGTGTCTCTACTCATTCTACTAGTGTCTTTTTTTAAGCGATAAAAATACTGAGTGATTAACAAGTACCAGGTTCTTTTCTAGTGACAGGTTTATTATTTGACTAGTTGGACTGAGTAGAAGACACCCGACAAAACAGCTTGAAGAAGAAGATCAGAGTTTATTTCTCTTTTCTTTTTTTTTAAATTTCTTCTTTTAGATTTGTTTATATTTGGGAGAGTGAGTGAGAGTGAACACAAACAGGGGGAGGGGAGAGAGAGGGAGAAGCAGACTCCCCACGGAGCAGGGATCCTGATGTGGGGCTGGATCCCAGGACCCTGGGATCACAACCTGAGCTGAAGGTAGACGCTTAACTGACTGAGCATCCCAGGCATCTCTCTCTGTCCCTCTATAAATTCAAACTTCTAAGGCAGCTGTGCTCAGCAATGGTGTCAGGATCCAGGCTCCTCTGGCTTGTTGTTCCACCACATCTGGGGTAGTTCCCTTTCTGCAACATCCAAATGGCTTGCCACCAGGTCTTCATTATGCCGGTGGGAACCGGGGAAGCGAAATGAAATGGGGGCATCATTCAAGAACATATCCCAGATGTTACATATACCTATTTCTTGCCTATTTTGCTAGCTAATCTTAGGCTCAGGGCCACACCAGCTGCTAATGGAGAACTGCTAGAAAAGCCACTTTTAAAGGTGAGGATGAGCCTAACTAAAAGAGGAATTTCCATTTCTTTGGATAGGAAGCAATATGGGGAAAAATTAATGATCTCTGGCTCCCTCACGAGACCGTGGGATTTCCCAGCAGGAAATAGAGAATTTCTATGCCCTCTGCATCAGGACAGAAGTAGACTTGTTTGGAAATGGATGAAATTAAGTCCACTTGTAGGTGTTCTTTAACTACCATCACGAAAGTTACCATAACACCTTCCCAGTCACAGCAGAATCTATCTACTTGCTTACCGAATTGGAAAGTGGAGAATGTCTCTTGGAAAGCCAACTCATCTCAGAAATGTCTACGATGAATTTGGAAGGGTGGCAGTCCTTGCAGAGCTCTCCATAGTGCATGGCGTTATTCCTTGCACTGTAAGTGATCAAACTGTGGCTGACAAGAGCTCCATTCTTGAAAGCCTGGTGTATGGAAATAGGAACGCCGACTTACTAAGCTGTGGTAGAAAACACAAACCTGCAAGGTGAGCTCTGCGTGCTGCTCCAGTATTCTCTCCCAATCCCTGCATGTAACTAGAAACTGACTCTCAGACTCTTGCAGCCCTGTCAACCTCTCCTACAGCAAAGACATGATGTGCACCCCTTACTTTCTTCTCCTAGCACAGCATCCATGGGGCGCTCATGTTGGCAAGCTTTATTAATGGTAGATAATTACATGAAAAAAATCACAGTGGGGGAGAGGAAACCAAAAAATGATAAGCACTCATTACTTCCCCTACCAGGGTTAATGCCCGCTAGGGGATTCTTATGACTGTTCCTTCAGCCCCTTTCCAGACGCTGCCAGGTAATGAGGTCTCCACATCTCCTCTCTCAAGAATGCTCTTTTCTCTTTAGTCTAGCTCCCTAATCTCTTGACTAATATCCAGCTTCTCCTAGTGGGAAAAATATCAGTTGATGTTTTAATAATCTCAGTAGCGATGCATTCAGCACCCCCTGAAAACAGTTTTTCCCATTACTCAATAAAAGACCACTATCCTCAAGCATCGGTATTGTGCGAGTTGTCCCAGAATTTCCGAAGAAAGAATAGTTGAGTCTTTTCTTTACAGATGCATGATTATAAAACTTTCTGATAGAAGTCTTTTTAAAACTCAGGTACTTGCCACCCACCACATCCCCACAGGGACTAATTTTGCTTCCATCCTAATGTTTAAAAATGCGTATGGGTTTTATCTTTAATAGAAGCTTCTTTGTTGTAGACACCCACCATTCTTGCGGGGATCCAGATTATTAGCCCTACGTACTGCACTGAATAATAAATATTGAGCCATCCCACAGTGTGTGTGTTGTCATTAATTATGAGCATGCCTTCTTCCTTTTGTTTCTTAGATGATAAGCTTGCAGTCTCTTCAAGGTAAGAATATTCATCTTTGTAACTCTACTGAATGTAACACGATGCTTTCTGCACACAAGGAGATGAATAAATATTCTACAAGTTAAAGTTAAGCAAAAGAGCTGTGCAGATTCCAATATGGAGAAGACAACCTAAACACCACTGTCAATAGAACTTGAGGGTGGAAATGTTCTGTGTCTGCCCTAGTTTGCTAGTCACTAAGGTACAAGCCATTGAGCACTTGACTTGTGGCTAATGTGACTGAAGAACTGAATGTCTAATTTTAGTTAGTTTTCATTAATTTCAATGTAAACAAACTCACTATAAGTGGCTAGTGACTATGTCATTAGACCAGACAAATAGAATATCCAGCAAAAATCTCGACCTCCTTTATTTCTTGAATCATGTTTTTCTCTCTACTCAAAAATGAGTACTGTTCTAGGGAACAGCTTTGTTCTGGATGCCAGGCTTGGCTTTGGGAGCCTTTTATCGATGATTCATACCGCACAACAACCCTGTGTGGCAGATTATGTATTTCTCCACATTTGACCAAAGCACGGAGAGGTGAAGTCATTGCCCCTGGTCATCATGTAGCTGGAGCTGCTTTCCAAAAGAAAAAAAAAAAAAAGAATGAATGAATTGATGAGTGGGTGAATGAATGGGTTGAGATCGATGTCTCACCTGGTGCCACTTTCCGGTAGTCAGGATCCTTGGTGGGCTCTGAGTCAGAGATGCTTTCTGGAGCTCCCACGTGCCCTAACACAGGTGAGTTACAGCCCAGCCCTTGACTTTTTCCACTTGGCAGACCTCAGTGTGGCTTCACTTGGGGAGGCACAGTAAGCACACAGGGAGGAGAAAGCTGGAGCAGGAATTTTTCTTATACTCAGGTCTTGAGGAATGGCAATTAGAAAACAGCCTTCCCTTTTTTTTTTTAGAGAAATAAACTGGTTAAAAAAAAAAGTTGCTCAGGGAAACTGCTTCTACAGACAAAAAAGATTGCATAGGGTTCTTTTTATTGTTGTTGCTGATTTTTGTTTTTGTTCTTTCTTGGTTTTTGTTTGTTTGTTTGTTTGGTGGAAAAAGGGATCTGGGACAGGGAGAAAGGGACTCCAACAGACCTTTTTTTTTAGCACATAGAATGTTCCTAGGGTTTCAGTTTGGGTATTGTGTGTGTGTTTATTTGCTTTTTGTTTCTGAAAGTCAGAACCCATTGTCTAACTTCTCACAGGCTTTAAGTTCAGTAGAGGCAAAAAAAGGAGCATTACCTCCTCTAGCACATAGTAAGGGTTGCTAAGAAGACATGAAATCACGCTGGGTGGGAAGATGGCATGAGAAATTCATAACACAAATGGCTTGTTATGTAGGATACACAATGGAACAAAAATATCCACCCTCAAACTGGATCACACATGATCTTTTGAGGTTAAGAAGAGGCATACCATGGTAGAAATGATGGAAATCTGCAAGAATGAAGTCCTTGGAGCCAATCCTGTCATTCTCCCTGCTTTCATTTCCCCTAAAATTGGCTCATCACACTACTAGAAAAAAAACTACACCACAGAATGAAGTTATGTTCCAAAAAACAAAGAAAAAAGTATTGCCTTGAGCATTCTCTGTATGGGGATATTATTCTCCTTTATGATATTGAACATGTATGTACTTAAGTCCGCATAGCAATTAGTTGGATTGATGCAAATGTTTGCCCTGTTCTTGTTAAAAGATGACTCTGTGATTTGGTTTAAATATGTCTATATAAAAATATGTTTTCGTCTCTAACTGTTGATAGCTATTTGGGTAGGCTGCTGTAAGCATCCACCACACTCTATGACCTCCATTCTCATGGTATTTATTATTGCATATTGCACAACATGCAGGTGGGGATGATAATAATATTCTTGAAAGAAGATCTATAGTCTCATGGCAACAATTTGCAATATTGCTGTAGGGGTAAACAGGGGGCCCAAGATGGGGGCTGCTGTTAAAACTTGGGTTTGCACACCTGTATTAATGACACCCACCTACAGAGGAAAAAAAAAGGGCGACACTCCTCTTGGCTCCTGGTGATTTCTAAATGTAAATACAGCAGCTGCTTACTGAGACCCTACTGTGTGCATGTTGCAAATCAATGAATGCATCAGGCTTTATCAGAGGGATGAAGATAAGACCTGATATCTCCTACAAAATTATCTTATTTTTGCCCAGCATCCGGTGTCAGTTTGATCAGATACAACATTCTGATTTCACTTTTAGAATATCCTCTGCAGTCAGGGTACGGGTTTATGTGCTAGAACCCCCTGCTCCCGGTTTGGGTTCTTGACCCAAGGCTGGCTATAGTCAGAGTGCTTAGTTCACCGTGCGCACATGACCAAATTCTAGGCCAATGAGGAGCCAGTGAAGAAGAGACACTTAATGTCACAGGAGGTTGCAAAACTGGGATTTTCATCTGGATGTCTTGCCCATAGCATGAAAACAGCCGCCTGAGAATAAAACCAATAGAAAGAGATATAGCTGGAAGAGAGAAAGGGAGCTACATTCTTTGAAGGTCTAGATCTCTTTACACTGGAAGTTCAGCTCCTTGGACTTCCCAGTTCCATGAGTCAGTGGATGTTCTTCTTTTACTTAAGCCTCTTAAGAGTGAGTGGTGTTTCTGTGACTTGCAATGAGAAGAGTCCATCTTGACTAACACATCTCTCTCTAGGAACGTGTGTATTTTAAAAAAAAGAAAAACTAACACTTATTGACACCATCTTCCAAGTAACTTAAGGGCATGTTCTCATGTAAACTTACAATGGTGGGGCATCATATTTCCACTTTATATACAGTAGTAGCCCTCTGTCCATGGAGGATATGTTCCAAGACTCCCAGTGGATACCTGAAGCCACAGAGAGTGTCGAACCCTTATATTTACTATGTTTTTTTCCCCTGTATGTACCTATGATAAAGGTAAAGTTTAATTTGTAAATCTGGCACAATAAGAAATTAAAAAGAATAAGAAATAATAAAATAGAACAATTAGAACAGTACAAGGTAATAAAAGTTATGTGAATGTGGTCTCTCTTTCTCTCTCTGAAAATAACTACTTATGGTGCTCACCCTTCTTGGGAGGAGCTAAGTGAGGTGAATGACATAGGCACAATGACATAGCGTTAGGCTACTCCTGCCCATCTGAACATAGGTCAGTAGGAAGATCATCTGCTTCGTGACCATGACTGACCATAGGGAGCTGAAAATGTGGGAAACAAAACCTCGGATAACGGAAAATTGCCATCTTAAGTGCTCTTGGTGGTTGCACCATAATTTGGTTACCGTAGTCGCAGAGTTTCAGGCATTTAGATGGCCTTAGGTGCTCTCATTACCAAAAAATAGGGTAGTAACTATGTGAGGAGATAATATGCTAATTAGCTTGGTTCTGTGTATGTTTATATCAAATCTATGTGTACAAGTCATCCTGTTGTACACTTTAAATATATACAAATGTTATATTAAAAATAAAATTAAAGAAGACAAACGACACCCAATCAAAATATCTATTTTAATTTATATAATACACACAATTTTTAGCCCTAAAAAAATGCTTACGTAATTATAAGAAGGCAAATTGAGGGCGATAGTCTTATATATATATATCGCCTGGGTGGCTCAGTGGGTTAAGCATCTGCCTTTGGCTTAGGTCATGATCCCAGAGTCCTGGGATCAAATCCCACATTGGTCTCCTTGCTCAGCTGGAAGCCTGTTTCTCCCTCTCACACTCCCCTGCTTGTGTTCCCTTTCTCGCTGTCTCTCTCGGTTAAGTAAATAATTAAAATATTAAAAAAAAAAAAAAGAAAGCAAACTGAACAGGATGACTAAAACAATGAAGGTGTGTTTCTAGGTATTAACCTTGCCTATGGTTCACAGTGGCTTGAGGTATGCTTTGAAATTAATGTTAAACTTTTATTTTAGTGACAAAATAAGTGCAAAGGGAGAATTTAAATTTATTTTAAATGAGGCTATGAGAAAGAAACACGCTTTTAAAAAGAAATGTGATAGCCCTCAGGTAATGTGAGCATCCAAACTCATAAGTGAACTGCTCTTTGTTGACACATATAATGGCTTTCCGCGTGATATCCAACAAATACTCATAACATTTTCAGCTCTTTTGATTGCCCAGATTCAATGAAGAAATTTTCTTTAAAATGTAATTAGGTTAAAATAGATGTGGCAAAGAAAGCCAAACTTGGGTGTCTTGCCATTAAGTCCAGTTACCATGTGAAATCTACAGATTGCCCCACAAGTAAAATTTCCATTTTGAGGATTTTTATTTCACTCAGACACAAAGTGAAATACTTTTGTATGCTATAGAGCGCTCAAACAATTTGGCAAGGATTGGGAAAAATTCCATGTTTTACTCCTTTCTCAGATTCATTTAGCCAAATATAAGTGAACCATTTTTCTTATTCAGGCACGATATTTCCATAAAAAAGTCCTGGAATTAATGTGATGGCCTGCCAGGTGTTAGATTTTGTTTTCCCCCATTCTGAGAATCAGCAGACCTATTGATAAAATCATTATCACACCCAGTAAAAGTGCTGAGTCGAAAAAAGCAAAAAGCTCTGTTTTTAAGAACTGGTAAATTACTTAGGATTACACATTGGAATGGAAACTAGATAGTATATATTTCTAAAATTATGTTATTCTAATTGTATTTGGCATTTTACTATATGAGAAAGTGTTCAAACATAATTGTATGAAAAGAGATATAAAAGTTATTTTAACGATTTTATTCAAGCAAAATACAGGTCACTTTTTTTTCCTAAGCGTATAATTTCTGAGAAACTTGACCACTGTTCATCATCATTATCATCAGCCTCATCATCCAAGTCCTTATAAGCTTATGATTATTATTATCTTTTACACTTGAAAACTCTTTCAATTTTAAGAGTTTTTGAAGATACTATTTCAGAATTTTCCTCCCAATTCTTATAATATTACCAATCTCTTCCATGGAGCTATTTTCAAAGTACAATATAATATCAAAATGGAAAGTCCATGTAAAATAACAATTCCCACCTAAATTTAGAAGAAAGAAAAAAACTTCTAAAATTAGGCAACTCAGAGTAAAAGAATTAAGGGTAAATATGGCAAATAATGTATGAGCAGCTATTGAATCTGTTATAACTTGTGAAGACTATCGCCCTATAAACTGTCTACCTTAGTCAACTGAAATCTTTGGAAGAATGATCTTAATTGTCCTTACCATTTATGCTAGGATTCACAAGGGAATAAAGAAAGATGAAAATGGATACTTTTGGGGGGAAAAAGAGGAATTTTTTTAAGTGAGCTTCCCATTTTTTTTTCCCTGTGGTAAACCTGGAGATGAGTTTGCATTTGCAATTTTCTCTTAATAATTACTTGCTAAAAAATAATCAGAGAGAAAGTGTTTATATGTCAGAGGGCTTAAATATATTTTAGTGTTTTAGAGTGTGCATGAGAACTTCAGAACAGCCATTCCTTTCTTCTGCTGCCTAAGTTCTTATAACATGAATACTTCTAATTTGGCCTAATATAGAGTTAGCATAAATCACATTATGTGGGACATTCTATTCATCATAATAGGGATCTAGGATTTGAAACTGACACCTAGAAAGAGAGGCAAAAATGAAACAAACAGACAAACCCACAAACAAACATCACCAACAAAAAACAGTTATCCAATTTAGTTGCTTTGTTTGTGACTCTGGGTTTTATTTACTACAACGATGGAGACTTCTAGAAGAAGAAGTGGTAAGCCCCCATTAGAAGCACTGATCAGTGCTGCTGGTTAAGTGGAAAAGACATCACTGTGGTAGGAAGGGAGCAGCAATCAGAGCTGGATTTTACTCGCGATTGTAGCTTTTATAGCTATAACCTTGCGGTTTAAAAAAACCCTCTCTTAAAATTTCTGCATGAGAAACAACCTTTTACTATCACTGAAACTCTCTAGCTTATATCCATTTGCACTTTACTGAAACAATGAGTTTGTTGGGCTTTTTGGTTGTTCGCTTTTTTTAGGAAAACAAAATCTACTAGGATGTCAAATATTGGGTTAGAATAGGACAAACTATTTAAAACAAAAGAAAAAAGATTAAAGCAATCTCTTGCCAGTGTTAGGATCATGCCCAATAACTTACAATTGTGAGGATGAGAAAAGTCATTTGATAACTGTTGAAACTCTAAAACGCCTCTTATTAATCCAAAAGAATTAGGAGGTTGCCTCCAGACATTTGAAAAAAATCAACAATAACTACTTTTGAGTTTGTTAAGCTCTTCAAACGAGTCTAAAGGGAACAATATCCTAGCAACATGAGCAGTGGATGAATGAGGAAATTAAATGACTATTAGGTATTGTGCGAGCTGTTGAGACAGGACTCGTGTGGTGGCAGAACTCTCCCTCTGGCGGCCAAACCCCTGGCAACCCAGCCCTGTCGTCCCCACCGCGTGTGATCCTGGGAGGCTTCTTCACCTTCCCAAGCCTCAGTTTCCCAGTTTGTCTGCAATGACAGCACTGTTAGGAGAAAGAATGTAAAGAATGTCAACAGTGGGGACCCCTGAGACTCTGAGTGGAGTCCGGAAATTAAACTGTTTTCATAATAATATTGAAACTTCATTTGCTGTTCCCTCTCGTTCTCTCTTGAGGGTCCGGTGGTTTTTCCGAGGCAACTTCATGTGAGATATCACAACAGATTGAATGAATGCAGAGCAGAGAATCCAGCTGCCTCCTATCAAGCCAGACAGGAAGGAGATTTACAGAAATGGGGAAAAGTGCCTCTCTTCTCACCAAATCGTTTTCGTTTTCAAAAACATCGTTATTGTTCATGAGACTGTGCTCTTGATGTGAGCACGTGCCGGGTTTCTTAATGGCATTTTAAAATGAATTAATATAAAATATATTTATAGTTTCTCGGTCTTAATTTCTAAAACAGTAATACTGTAAATATGCATAGATATAATCTACATAATAGATAAAAGCTCTTTGAACCCTCAATAACATTTACGAGCATAATGGGTCTTGAGACCAAAAAGCTGAGAACTAATCATTTAAATCAGTTGCCCGACAAAAAGTTTTTTCCCCATCACTGAATTCTCAAGTCGGAAAGTAATTCTCTGTTAAGCTCCATAGCCTAAATTTGCTTATAGAATATGTAATGAATATCGCTGTGTTATTGCTCTACTTTTTAATAAATTGTTGAAAACAGTGGTTCTCAACTCGCACATTCGAATTCTCTGTGAATTATTTTTTTTGAATAAAATACTTATTGTTTAGGGGGGCTCACAGCCTGTCAATGATATCTTATAAAAGCTCTTTGTGTCTATGGATTCATTTCATTGTTTGGATCATAGCTTTAAGAATGACCTTATCCAAGTAGATATCTCATCCCCCGAACCAAAATGCACTAGAAT
Source organism: Spilogale gracilis (assembly GCA_004023965.1). NCBI lineage: Eukaryota > Metazoa > Chordata > Mammalia > Carnivora > Mephitidae > Spilogale > Spilogale gracilis. The sequence continues at coordinate 17,632 of PITA01012588.1, forward strand.
CTATTACAGCTGTTTATGTTCACGCCTACCTTCCCAGTAGACCCTGAGAAACCCCACCTCAGCTTCACTTTGAGAAGTGTTTTTCCCTCTGGCTCCCTTGGAATATACACTAAGTCAAAACGTTAACTGGATAAATGACTAGTAGCAGAAGGCCTCCATGGAGACTTCTACTCACTTTGTAGAGCAAACAAAATGCCCCTAGTGGCCCTTAGGGAGCAGTATTCGATGTCCCCCCTTTCACTAGGAAAAGCAAAGAGAAACCTAGCCTGACCCCCTTGAGGTACCATCCATCCAGGGAGTCCCATGGTTTATGCGTGTCCCATGGGAAAGACCTCCAGCTCTCATCCATTGTGCTGACGCTTCCAAGTCCCGAGGCACCGTTGCCCTGAAGAAACCAACATTGATGAGTCATGTTGAAATATGGAATGGGGACCAAATAAAGGCCACAATGTTGAGAGGACATTGTCTTTGTGGCGGCCTTTCTTCAAAGACAGGAAACCCATCAACTGAGCTTGATGAGAAGATTTGGAAATAGGACTTCTCAAGAACACTGTAGCAGAGGCACTGTCATGGGAGAGGACATAGCTCAGCTGGATGAAGCGAAGCTGTCAGTAGTCGACCCCAGAGGCTGCATCCAGAGGACGGCCGTGGCTACTGACCTATTGCCCCATTGCCTCTCAGGTAACTCCTCAGTGAGAATTGACACTCTCTGATGAGCTTGAGCCTTAACGTTTACAACTCTTGGTCAAAGTTTCATGAATTCATATGTGCTGCAAACTCATGCAAACATACCTCAGGAGGCCAGTCCTCAGGTCCCACCACACAGACCCCCAGACATCAACTTTTCCCTCCTAGTAGTCAACCGTTTATTAAGGGGCTAGAGATGTGTTTTGTTTTTAAATAATAGCTTTATTGAGATATAATTTACACAGCAGAGATTCACACATTTAAATTATGTAATGCAATGGTTTTTAGTATTTTAATAGAGTTATGCGACCACAGTCTGTTTTAGAACATCTCTGTCACGTCTATAAAACCTCCTGTACACATTAACAGCCACTCCTATGAACCCCCGTCCTCTCAGCCCCCAGTCCCAGGCAACCCTAATTACTCTCTATCTCTGTGGATTTGCCAATTCTGATATTTAAGACAAATATAATCATACAGGATGTGATTTACTTCATTTAGAATGTTTGGAAGATTCATCTATGTTGAGCATGTGTCGGTACTTCATTTCTCTTTGTTGCCCACTCATATCACATGTACAGCTATACTGCATGTAATTCATTCATTCAGTTAATGGACATTTAGGTCGTTCACTTTTTGGCTCTTTGGATAATGGGGAAACTTATTTTGAAGCCACTAAAAACATGACAAATTTTCCTTACCTGCTTCTCCCTGACCATAGGTGGATGCAGGCAAGAGATTGTTTCCATGGTTGGGAGGGGCATAGTGGTGAAGACAACATTTTTACTTTTGTCTCATACTTGATACTGTTAACGATGTCTCTAAGAATGAGAGAAAAAAGTGCAAGTAATACACCGGAATATAAATTAGATTTGCTGAGCTCGGTCACAGAGTCGTAGAATGTTCAATGGAAAGAAGCTGAGAGAAGAATTAATCTATTTTATTTATTTACTTATTTGCTTTGTTTTGTGTTTTATTGTGTTATGCTAATCTATTTTAAAGTAAGGGAACAGGAGTTCCGGAAAAGCCTAAATGGCTTGCTCACAATCACATGTCTTTCTTGACTTGTGATGGTCATGGGTTAAAATGTTATGCTGTCAAGTTAAAAAAAAAAAGTAATAAGGCTCAAAAGCCTCACCAAGAGAAAGAAATAAAAATGTATTTATTTTAGATTTTAAAATGAAACACTTGAAAGCTATTTATTGCTTTCCTTGCCAGCTTGAGGAGACACACCCTGGTGGTGATAGAAGAGGTTACATAATTCTGGCCTGTATGAGAGTTTGAACCTTCCCCTCCCAGGCTGTAGCTCACCCCACTGTGGGTGACAGAGAAGCCCAGTGTTCCCTGGTGATAGGCTAGTGAGCTAAGGCCACAGCTCTGGGGTCCAAACTGGAAGCAGACACAGCACGGCATTCCCTTCCATCCCCGGGACCAACCATCCATTGAACACGGGGATGACTTCACCTGCCCCACCCATCCCCACTAGGCAACTTAGGACCCAGTGCATACCAGAAAACATCAGCGTTCTGAAAGCCCAGAACTTTGTTGTCCTCAGATAGTGGTGTGAAGACCCAGAAGCGTATTTGAGGGTACAATTCAGTTCCTGGGGAGCAGCGACAGCAGTGCTATAAATAGCTGTGTGTGCCAGCTGTGTTTAAAGTACAAACTTCCCTGCTTTGTGCTCATTTAACAGAGGAATTCTATCACTAGACCACTTCTGCTGGGTGCATTTTTTTTAAAGTTCTCTTGGCCACCAAGCCCCAATTCTCCCATCCTTCTCCTTTCCTTTTCTTCCTGAGTCAGCCGAGGTAGTTCCTGTTGCTTACAATTAAGAATCCTGACACCCAAAGAACAAATAATCCAATTAAGAAATGGGCAGAAAACATGAACAGACATTTCCCCAAAGAAGGTATCCAAATGGCCAACAGACACGTGAAAAAGTGCTCCACATCTCTTGGCATCAGGGAAATATGATTAAAACCACAGTAAGATACAACCTCACACCAGTCTGAATGGCTAAAATTAACCAGTCAGGAAACGACAGACATTGGTGCACATGTGGAGAAAGAGGAAACCTTCCTACAGTGTTGGTAGGAATGCAAGATGGTGCAGCCACTCTGGAAAACAGAGTGGAGCTTCCTCAGAAAGTTGCAAATAGAGCTACCCTATGACCCAGCAATTGCACTACTGGGTATTTACCCCAAAGATACAAATGTAGTGATCCGAAGGGGCACGTGCACTCCAATGTTTATAGCTGCAATGTCCACAATAGCCAAACTATGGAAAGAGCCCAGATGTCCATCGACAGATGAATGGATAAAGAACATGTGGTATATATATATACATACATATATATGAAATGAAATGTTGCCATTTACAGTGATGTGGATGGAACTAAAGGGTATTATGCTAAGTGAAATAAGTCTATCAGAGAAAGACAATTAACATGATCTCACTCACAAGTGCAGTTTAAGAAACAACAAAGAGGACCATAGAGGAAGAAAGGAAAAAATAAAACAAGAAGAAATCAGAGAGGGAAACAAACCATAAGAAACTCTTAATCATAGGAAACAAATTGAGGGTTGCTGGGTGGTGGTGTGGAGGATGGTTTGAAAGGATGGGGTAACTGGTTGATGGACATTAAGGAGGGCATGTGATGTAATGAGCACTGGGTATTATATAAGACTGATGAATCACTGACGTCTACCTCTGAAACCAATAATATAGTATATGTTAATTAGTTGAATTTAAATAAAAATGAATTTAAAAAAATCCTGACTGACACTCTAACACTACTACCCTCTAATCCTCCACTGGTTACTTGCAAATTTAAGCCATGTGTTTAAGAGTTCACTGCATTTAGTAAGCATGAAGAGTGTCTTGACTTCCCACTTTGTGAAATGAAGACAATAGTACTCCAATAATTGTTTCATATTCTCCTTCCTTCTAAAATAAAAATATTTCCTTCTCATTCTATAGTTATGGTTGTGTTCTGTGCTTTGTTTGTAAGTTGACTCTATAATTTGAAAACCAACTAACAACCTTTACATAGTGCCTACATAACAATTATTCAACTCTGAAAGCATAGTGAGCTATATTTACTGTTTTTTAACTACATGTCTTATATACACCATAAATAAATATCATAAATATTATAATCCCTATGACACCCAAATAACAGTGATCCCACAATCAACTTGGAATGCATTCTCCTTGTTTTTATAATCTGTCTTTTGCCACTAACAGAACCTCAATTTTTTCTTAGCCATATATGGAGGGATCTATTCTGTTCCAATCTGAATTTTTCTAAGGCAGCTACAAATCAATGAATCTGGGACAAAATGTCACTTCTTTTTCCTGCTTCTAATCCAGTGGTTCCTAGAAACCACATCTTGCTTTTCTTGGTTTACTCATTTTTTTTATTGGTGTGATATGATATACTAAGATACACACACATATACACAGACACACACACACAAGTATATGTATAGGTATATGTATATGTTTGTGTATATGTATATGTATGCATATATGAATGTGTATATGTATGTGTATATGCATGTATATATGTATGTGTATAAGTGTATGTACATATGTATGTGTATGTGTATGTATATATATGTGTGTGTATATGTATATGTAAATGCATATGTATATATTTGGTCTTCATTCATTATTCATCCTCATTTCTGACACAGATCACCCAAAATGCCTGGTATTTCCTAAGAAATAAGAGCAATAAGAGCACATTTTGTTATAATATTTGGTCTTCTATCCTCAGTTCCTGAAATCCCTTCAGAGCCATAAAAGTGAAATGTGTGTCTTATTCATAACAAACCCCTTCTACCACAACTGAGTTCATGGTAATGAGGTGATTTTGGGAAAGCACGTAAGGGTGGGGGCTGGTTGACAAGGGAACTAACCATAAACAGAGGATTGGAACTTTCACTTCCTGATTTCCAGGGAGGGGAGAGGGGTTAATGGTTGAATCAATCACCAATGGCCAATGTAAGAAAACTTTCACCGAAACTCCAAAGGTAGGTGTTTGGAGAACTTCCAGCCTGGGGAAATAGAAGGCTTCCATGTGTTTCCGGGTCGCAACCCAACTTCACAGGACAGCTGCTCTTGTGTTTAAGACTTCTTCACCCTACGTGTGTATTCATTTGACTCCTGATTCTTAACCTTCAGTATCCTTTGTGATAAACTGGAAATCTAGTAAGCAAATGGATTGCCTGAGTTCTGTGAGCCAGGTGATCTAGCAAATTAATAAAACCCAAGGAGGGAATTGTGGGAACATCTGATTTACAGCCTATTGGTCAGAGGTACATGGAACAACCTAGGCTTGAAATAGGCACTCGAAATGGGGGAGGGAGAGAACAGATTGTAGGACTGAACTTTAACCTATGGAATCTAATCTAATCCCGGTAGATAGTGCCAGAACTGGGCAGGACAGTGAGATGGTATCCCATAATTGTTTGGTGGCCTGGGAAACCACCCCTCAGCCCCTCCCCCCACTACTGGAATTGGGAATTGGGTGCAGAACGGCTTCAATAGGCATATATGTCCAGTACCTTTCTAAGAAATGGTCTGTGGAAGCTAAAATTTTGGGGTCCTTACCTTGCTTTTCTGAAAAAAAAAATCTTTTATTTTGCCCTTGCTTTTGATGAATAGTTTGGCTAAATATGAAATTCTGAGCTAAAAATAAGTCTCATACAGCAGTTTGAAGAACTTTATTCATTGCTTCCGATGAGATATCTGGTGTGGAATGAAATCCTGTTTCTTTCTTTTTGGTTACTATTTCTGAAAAAATAAATGATACACTTTGACAGGGGGTTGAGGGGAAGGTAGACAGTAAGAAAGGTCCAGAGGAAGAGGTAGTGTCCAAAAATCCTGACTGGAGACATTGTGCTGGTGCAGAAATTAGTGTGTTATCTTTGGCAGCTTGGGTAGAAGGAGAGAATTTTCTAGAGGAAAGAAGATTGGGTGGAAGGGGGGAATTTTCTAGAGGAAAGAGGAGGAAAAAACCCTCCAACCTCCTCTCCTTGACAGTTGCTTAGTTACTCTGGATTCCTCCCATAGAGTAAAGTCCATAATGATGGCTGTTCTTATAGAATGATTCTTTTAGAGAAGTTGCTGATTAAAAATCAATAAGGCAAGAGTATCCCCCCCCAAACACCCATGTATATGACATGTGATACTACTGAGCTTTTTGCCTCTTCTGTAGAAAAAAGGTAGTGAATCAGAATATAATACAAATATCTTGCATCTTGAATGACACAGTGAAAAGAAAACTTCCTGAATCACCAATGCAGTACATTGTCATTGAAACGTTTTCTTCTGAAACTACATACTCATATACCAAGTATAACTCACCCTACCAGTTGTTCAGAATTTATTTTGTTTTATGAACCATGTAGAATGAGAAGCATTCATGTTGCAATATGCTACCTTGTGACATGATGACGCCTACTACCATTACAATTTCAACAAACTTGAACTGGGATTCAAATGAGTAGCGTGACTTCAAAGGAAATGGTTGCATAATGGCATCCAGTGTTCTCAATTAACACAGGGAAGATTAATGGCTTCCCCCCCCCCTTTGGTGGTCTCTGTTGGGGAGGAAAAAAAAACATTAGCTGCCATTTGATTTTCCACTCAATTGCCTTTACCAACTGGCAGACAGACCAACCAGGAAAGTTTCTCCATCTATAGCTGGATCCACTATGGGTGTGGCCCAGGAATGTTACCACAGCTGACTCTCCATAATGTGACTAGTTCACAGACAGTAACTCTCACCAAGGGAAGACTTGAAAACTGAACTAGCGGGAAATATCTCACCTGTTGATAATTCTTAAGAATGTTCCCCCTTCTATTTGTCTTAACTCTCTAATCAGGTCTCTCTTCACCCTGGAGAACATCCCAAATCTATGGGTAGCCACCTCCCAGAAGGGAGCCAATTGTATACCAAAATGGATCTGATGCTTCTCAGTAAACTGACAACACAGCTGAAGACTGAGTAAAATGAAAATGCTAGGACCATCGTCCTGCAAAAAAAGACAATGATTGCTATTAGTGGGAAGAGTTACCATTTATTAGAATCTTCTGTTGCAAGGGACAGCTTAACAAACCACCAATGAGGCTCCGAACATGGCCTGGAATGCTCTGAGGATGTTATTCATAAAGGCACAGTTAATCAAACTCAGCCCTCTCTTCAAAATCTCACTGTACATGCCAAACTTATTGCCAGCAGAAGGAAGGTGCCAGACAGGAAAGGTAAGCTAAAATCTGTGTGCCCTCATTTTAGAACCATGAGGTCTCAACCCATTTTAAAAAGTAAGAAAAGTTTTGTGTATGTGTGTGTTTACATAGTTAGCTTTCTACCCATACAATCAGGGTTTTGTCCTTATCCAAGGATTTTCAACCTACATAAATAGGTATTTTTGTTTATTTTAAATTAATTTACCAAAAAGGAAAAAATCACTGCTTCTCTCTCTCTCTCTCTTTAGAAAGGACAAGTGAGAGCCAAACTCACTTCTGGCTAGAGTCCATGGTCACCAAGCTGAAAGAGCAGGCAGTTTTCTGGGTAAATGGTCTTGCCTCGAATGCCAGATGCCTGCTAAAAGTATCACAGGCTCTCAGAAGCTTTCTGTGCCTCCCCTGCCATCACAAACACAAATGGTGGATCTTTCAACACAGATGCTGGCGTCTTCTCTGATTACACCCTTGGGTTCTGTGAAGAATGGTTTTCTTTATTCTTGGCATAAGGAAATCTCTATACCAAAGGCAGAGGCACTTGATTTTGGTTATTTAGAACTAACTCAGAGTGATTAGAGACTCTAAAACATGGTCATGCTCTTGTCTTTGAAGGGAGAGAATAAACATTAGGAGATTTGGGTTCTCTACACAAGTCCTCTTCAGATTCACATACTGACTCTTGGCTGAACATTATTTTTGTTTATTGATTGGTCAGTTTGTTTCCTTTTCCCCTCTTAACCCAGGAACAAATTTGTGAATGTGAATGTGAATGTGAAGGGAAAGTGTAAATAAATGTGCATGGGTTTCTTCCACAGACACAGGTGGGGGTCATGAGCTCTGTCTTTGAGACACAGATCTGGGTTTGCCTTTAGCTCTGCTCTACATCTCTGATTCTTCAACTGGAAAATGCAGATGAAAAAATCCTACCTTACTATAAGGACCTATTTAGAAGTCTAAGCCATCTTGCTATTTACTCAGAAAAACAGCTCCAGGAGGTATGGGCAAATGGCCCCTGGAAAACAAAGGCGAGCCAGGTTGGGGGAGATGCCCAATCAGTTAACCCCCTTAACCTCCCGTCCCAAGAGGTATGGAGATGCAAACTAAGAATTGGTGGCTCCTTACTTGGGACCAGGTGGGAACACCCAAATGCCTCAACCTCTGGGTTCCAGGAGCAATGGAAGCGCAAATTAACTCAGGCAAGCTACATGAGTCAGGTCAGCTTGGGGTGTGGTTTTCCCCTATACAATGGAAATGCAAATTAACCCTGGTCAGCTTGTGATTTGGGGGGTTGCCCTATAAAAGTGAGCCTGAGAAATTTGGTGGGGTCATTCTTCCCTGAGAGGCGACCCTAGCCCTGGCCACTATAATTCTCGATGCTTGGCTCGAAATAAAGTTTTGCTTAACCTTCTCTTTTGTATGAGCCTTGTTCCTTTGACCATGGACCCTATTACTTATGTTGTTGTTGAACTTTTTTTTTCATAAGTAGGCTTTATTCTTAGGGCACTTTTAGGTTTACAGAAACACTGAGCAGAGAGTACACAGTTCCTATATACTCCTTCTCCCTCTGTCCTTGGTTTCACCTATTATTAATATCCTGCAGTAGTGTGGTGGGTTGTTGAAGTTTTAATTACATATCACATAAAAAACACAAGCTTTCAAATGTTAAGAGGTACTTACAGGTGTGAACTATTATTATCATAATTGCAGACTCTCTTCACTAATGCACAAAGCTTTCATTTCTTTGATGACATTTTTGTGGGCCACCCTTATCAAAAATCTCCCCCAAATCCCTACCAGACAACATACAGTTTTTCAAGTATCATCTGTGGAGATCTGTTTCTTTAAATTTAAGATCTATTTCTCTAATACTATTTCCTTGAATTGCAAATGCTCCTGAAAAGAAAGATTATTATTATCACAGGTAACTTTACTGTTGAGGAATGAAAGACACAATCTTCATTCAGACTCTAAAAAGATATCGACCATTAGTTGTTTTAATGAGAAGGATAAAGAGAAGGCTCCAGGTTCTTAAGTATGACATATCTTGATAGGAGGCCTGGAATAAGACAGGAGGTTTTATATGGCTCCCTGAACTCAGAAAAGGAAATTATGGCATGGGAAAAGGGAAGAAAGGCAAGTCAATTCTGAAAGAAGGAAGTCGTGATTCAGAGCCTTTCTCAAGATAGACAGACCCAGCCTCTGAGCAGGGTGGCGAAAGATCTCCCAGTATGCCTCAAGGGGGTTCACAGTGGAATGTTGTTCACTGCCTTTACATTGGATAAACATCAATGGGACCAGCTGGAAGAGCTTCAAAATAATATCAAGAACGTGGTTATAGGAAAAGTGAAGGTTGAAATGAAGGTTGGAGGTCAGGAGTGAGAGAAGCAAGCTTAACATGAGGATACACTGACCTCATTTTGGAGCTGAATCCCTCATGGATACAATTGTAGCTGGTTGTGACTGAGGAGGAGATAAGATTGCCTAGACTTCAAAAACAGGTATGAGGCTCTCAAGGGGTTCTCAACCATGGTTGACCATTAAAACCCCTGCAAACATCTTATAAATACAGATAGCTGGACTCTACTCTGAGCAGATTCTGATTGTGGGGAAGGGCAGGTAAGTATCTTTGCTTAAGCCACTTCCCTGCATCTTAACTAATCATCCTCCCTATTAGAAGTGTTGTTCAGTTACTAGAGTTTGGTATATGGTTCATACTAGAGTATGATATATGGGGACCCAGAGGCTTCCAGGCACTGCCAACTAGAACCTAGACCAGACCTAGTAGTTCTCTTTCTAGGAATCTACCACAAAGAAATAATCAGAAATGAGGCCAAATTTTGCAAAGATGTTCATCAAACCTTTATGTATGCCAGTAAAAACTAAAAACAGCCTCAAGTCAAATAATAAACAAATGTCATATTTATATTCTGAAATATTAAATGGTATTTAAGATTGTTTTCTGATAACTGTATGATAAAGAAAAAAAATGTAATGCTAAGTATAAAAAAAAAACCATGAAGGCAACACTGTATCTATGATATGCTCTCTATCTCAAATCCTGAGCACTACCACTTATATACCAGATACAATAGTCCAAGAAATAGCAAAATGTTGACCATAGTGTGTTGCTTTCATCGGAGCTCTCCAGAAAAACAGAAGCAATATGATATATAGAAAGAGAATTATTCATTCAGAGAAAAACGATTGTCATATGATTTCTTTGATATGAGGAATTTGGGAGACAAGGTAGGGGTTCATAGGCAGAAGGAAAAAATGAAACAAGATGGGACCAGGGAGGGAGACAAACCATAAGAGACTCTTTATCTCAGGAAACAAATTGAGGGTTGTTGGGAGGTTGGGGGGGAGGGATAGGGTGGCTGGTTATGAAAAAAATTAATAAAAATAAAATAAGATAAAATGAAATTAAAAAAGAGAGTTATTATAAAAATTGGCTTATGAGATGACAGAGGCTAAGAAGTCCAAAACCTGCAGCTAATGTCCAACTTTGAGTCTGTAGGACAAATGCTGTTGTAAAGCCAGGAAGAGCTATAATGTCCCAGTTCACTGCAAAAGAATTACCTTTTATTTGGGGGAGAGTTGGTCTTTTGTTCCACTCAAGTCTTCAATGGATTAGATGTGGCCCACCCATATTATGGAGGACAATCTACTTACTCAGTCTATCATTTTACATGTTAATCTCATCCAGAAACGCCTCCATAGAAACACTCAGATTAGTGTTTGCATGAATATCTGTGTGTTTCATGGCCCAGTCAAGCTGACACATAAAATTAACAGTCACATGTACTGTCACTGGTCTATAAATTTACTTACAGTAGGGACCATATTTTTTAGCATGAATTAGTAATGATTTATAAAGTATTAGCCAAGTTGAAGTCACTCCTAATATTCGAGAAAACTAAATCATGTCTTCACTGATGTATTACCTGAAGCAGTGACATTTTTCCATTAAAATTTGTATACTTTTATTAGAATGTGAAGAGCTGTTTAATTAGTGAAATCTCAGAGGTCATTTAGCATGCCTGAAAATACATCTAAGCTGAAACAGTTGTAAAATGATTTACATAAGCATTAAATATCCCCAAATATCTATGTCGCACAATTCAGTTATAAAGAGTGTCTTCTTGGGGCACCTGGGTGGCTCAGTTGGTTAAGCGACTGCCTTCGGCTCAGGTCATGATCCCAGAGATCTGGGATCGAGTCCCACATTGGGCTCCCTGCTCGTGGCAAGCCTGTTTCTCCCTCTTTCACTCTCACTGCTTGTGTTCCCTCTCTGGCTGTGTTTCTTTCTGTCAAATAAATAAAATTTAAAAAAAAAAAAAAAAGAGTGTCTTCTTATTGCTTGCATCTGAATATATTGCACAAAGATCATGTGTATCTCTTTTACCCTCTGAAGAATATTATACTTAGATACTGTGTAGTAACTTCTTCCCCAGCTCCAAATTATAGAAAATTTTACCGTCCTGTCAAGGTGAAAATGTTAAAAATTAATCTCTAGGGGGGCCTGGGTGGCTCAGTTGGTTAAACGTCTGCCTTTAGCTCAGGTCATGATCCCCAGGTCTTGAGATCAAGCCCTGTGTCAGGCTCCTTGCCTAGTGGGGAGCCTGCTTCTCCCTCTCTTCCCTGATTGTGCTCACTCCCTATCTCTGTCACTATCCCTGTCTCTCTCTCAAACAAACAAACAAACAAACAAACAAATAAATAAATAAATTGAATTATCTCTATAGGGGCTAACTCCTAGCTGTGTATTGCTGGTTGTGATGGCGAGGTGGGTCAGAAGGACTAGGGGGAGGAGGGGAGAAAAATACTAACTTTCCCAGTGAAATTTTATCCAAAGGATAAATTTTAAGAAGTAAGGTAATTTCTTCCTCTTAAAAAACAAACAAACAAAACACAAAAACTGATCAAAAAAGCTTATTAAAGTAGCCAGAAAAATAAAGAAGCAGCAATTGACACTTCTATTTTCTTCCCCAGTGGTATTCATTCCACTGTCCACAATGGGGACCTAAGACAGAGCCTTTCCCATAACTGATTTGCTCCAAAGTCAAGAAGCCCACAGTTCAGGCTTCCTCATACTATCTGCTTAGTTACCCAGTAAGTATGTAGCTCACAAGGAGACAAGATCTGTTTCTTAGGGTTGTCTATTTGCCCTGAGCATCCTTTGACAGCCCAAATAAAAATCTATTCTTGTGTGATACAGTTAAATTTAAGAGAGTGAAGAGGAACTATCTCATTAGATTAGAAATTTAGTGATGTTTAAACTATAACTAATACTTACGAATGAACCTCTGATCGGTCTTGATCCTGTGAAAAAGTTGGAGATGAACTCACTTTTTTACGACCCTAGTTCCTTCTTCAGTTGGTGATGCTAAGCTAAGAACCTCCCCTAAATCTGGATTCCAGAAGGCTGTCTCCAAGATATACCTCACTCTTAAGCTGTCTAGGTAGTATCCACCCATCCCAGAATGAGTCCCCAGGTCAGGTCCTATCAAACTACCACACCTTGAAATGACTCTGTTTTCTTCCATTAAACCCAGATCCAAACCGAGAAGACAGAAGTGGGGATAAGAACATAGTCCACCCATGCAGCCATCCTGGGACACAAGATGAGGCAGGGTGGCGTGTGAAAAACCTTCCAATCTAAACGTAGGTCCACAGGAACATCACTAAAGCTTACCTTCTGAACTCACATTCAGACTCACAGATCATCTGGTCACATTTGATATTGGTAATATATGTGCTTTGGGCTTTCGGGTTTACAAACACATTTCCCCTCTATTTAGAGCCCAGACGATGAGAACACTATGTGAACAATGTGAACAGGATCTCCAAGGGCTGCTTTGTGCTTCCTTGTCACATTTTTTCAGTCTTAATTCAAATGCCACATGGATAGGACATTTTCATACCAAATCTCTCTTTTTCACTCAAAAAACAAACCGTGTTATCTCTTTGAAACTTTAGTTTAGATTTCTCACCTCTTCCCCCACCTGCACCCCTCATATATTCCTTCTGGCAGTATTTCTTTCCCTTTGTTCATGCCCACTTTTCCAGTAGTCCTCCAGTGCCTTCTACTGTGCTGGTTATTTGCGGTGTGAGGGGAGGCTATTATTAAATAAGAGAAGATAGTCTTCCCTTCATGGGTTGTTCCCAAGCAAATTACGAAGAAGTGGTAACCCCAGGAGCTGGCATTTACAGGGCTTTGAAGTCGTTTTCATAAATTTGCTAAATTAATGTCCACAACCATACCATATGGTATCCTTCCCTCTGCTATCAGGTCAGGGAAACTGAAAAATAAAGAAATGCTTAACTGGTTGGCCAAACATGCAGCTACAAAAGCAACGGCCACAATTTGAAAGAGAATACTTTGTTATACTGTAGAAATGAGATGTAGAAATGTTATACTGTAGAAATGAGACAACAGTTGGAACTGTATCATGATATCACAAAATATTTAATATAATGATCAAGACAGTCATGGAAATGACTACATAATTACTGTGTTGTGGCAGAAGCATCAAGAATAAAATGAAGTTGAGAAGCAGCTGGAGATCCCAGAGTAGGCTTGTCTTCTTCCCCTCTTTCTGAGCGGTTAAGCCCATAGGGGTTAGAAGCTCTGCTTTCTTTTCTGCCATCTTGGCTCTGCCCTCCATCTGTGTTCCTACAGTTCAGAACAGTGTCTGCCTAATCACTACATCCAGAGATTTTGCTTTTCAACCTCAGCCATCCTGACAAGGTGAGCCACTACTCCTTTTTCTTTTTCTTTTTCTTTTTCTTTTTCTTTTTCTCTTTCTTTCTTTCTTTCTTTCTTTCTTTCTTTCTTTCTTTCTTTCTTTTTTAAAGGTTTTATTTATTTATTTGACAGAGAGAAACACAGCTAGAGAAGGAACACAAGCAGGGAGAGTGAGAAGGGGAGAGGCAGCCTTCCCGCCAAGCAGGGAGCCTGATGCAGGGCTCCATCCCGGGACTCCGGGATCATGACCTGAGCCAAAGGCAGATGCTTAAAGACTGAGCCACCAAGGCACCCCGAGTCACTTGAGTATCAGGCCTCTCCAAAGTTGGTTTGTGGGTTCTCTTCTCCAGCATTCCTCATGCACTTTTGCATTAATTTTGTGTTTTAAAGGTTGTATTAAATATTAAAATATTACTTACATTGATTTACTGACTTTTTTGGCTTCCCTCTAAATTATGCACCCAAGGAATGCTTCACTCTTTCACCCCAATTGTAGCCCTGTTCAACATCAACCACTTAGCCTCAGCCGACTGAACTTGCCATGGCCACCTCACTCAGAGCAGCCTGTATGTATGTGAGATTGGTATTTGTTGACTCTATTTCACCATTGAGGAAACTGCCATGGAAAATAACATTCCAGAAGGTCCTTCAGCCGTCATGCAATCCTTCACACACAGGGTGACATAATCCCTTCCCCTCACTTTTCTCCCATTCTTACTGTGTGACCAAGGCGTCTCCTGTGACTGGGAGGGATGAGGGAGGGGGTGGAAGGGAGAGTTCCCAGGCAGTCTGGAAGGGTGCAGACCTGGGAACCCGATACAGAAATGGGCTTGGTTAAGATAATGAAGAAACCTAGATCTTGTGATGTGGGGGTTTATGCAACTTACTTTTCCTGTCCAGTTTTCTTCTGTTTTGCCTTAATTCTATGCTAAATGCCCTTTGCTGCAACACACAGTGGGCCACGCTCCAAGGCCTTACCCTTTGATGAATCTTGCCTAACCACTGTGATGCTCTTTGATTTCATCCTCTTGCACTCACTGTAGCACCAATAGGCTGGCTCTTGAGACTACATCAAGATCCCTCATATTTTAATCACCTTGGGGAGCTCCTGAGTTTCCTCTTAAACTCCTTAGGATGGATTTCTGGGATCGGTCTTAGGAGTCAGAAAGGTGAAACTATTCAGTTACATTCTCCACCAAAGATCATAACCACAATAGCCACCCTGCAAATTACCTATAAGGAAAAACCATATATTTTGATAAGTTACAAGTTTTAATGAGTTACACATTTGAATAAATGACCACTGACATTATCAACTTGAGTATTCACTACTGGCAATTTATATGACCCCACTGACATTATTAAAAGAATATCTTTTTTCTTCACCCTTCTTCCTCTGGTGCCAGGAAGCATAGCTATATTCACTTCCTTCCTCACAATCATAAACTGAACTTATCTCCTGGGAACCAGACCTTCTCCTGGGGTGGACCTGAATCTCCCATGGCCATAAACACATAAAGAAGTTTCAATGCTGTTGGAAGCAAATATTCACTCCTAGCAAGCTGGTAGAAATTTCATGTAGGTCAGTTTTTGGAGCCTTTCTTCCAACAGGAATGGAATCCTAGAAACCTAGCTTTACTATAGCAACATACGTCTCAATTGTATGCTTGACCTCCCTAAATAAATTGCAAGTTCCTTCTTGGAAGGGCCATGTGTTAAACGACTTCTGCTCCCTAGAGCAGCCAGCACAAATTACTACGTAAAGAACTCTGTAGAGACTAAGAAATACAATTTTGAGGACTGCCGCCTCAGTTAACATTTGCCACACCCTTATTTGCGCGAGGCAAGAGTGACATGTTACCTAGGTGAAGTTCCTGCTCATCCTTAGGGCCTTGGAAGACAAAGGGAAGGATGGACTTTGAGGGCTGATCTCTTCAGGGTCAGGACTACCCAAAGCTACAGGGCAGGGAGAGGGGAGGATCTGAGCCAAGCACAACAAGGCTGGTTAAGTAGAATACCCACATCCATTCAAGATATCTTGTCAGGTGCACATTTAGAAGGCCCACCTTCATTAGGAGGGGAAATAGCTGCAGTTCAGAAAAGAAAAAAGGAAGAAAGAAAGAAAAAAAGACCTAGAGGTCTCAGAATCTGTAGGGCAGTCCTGCACTATACATATAATACAGATGATCCCAAACTACAGGAAGGAGCAGCTGTTGGGATGCCTGGGTGGCTTCATCTGCCTTCAGCTCAGGTTGAGATCCCAGAGTCCTGGGATAGCGTTCTGCATTGGGCTCTCTACTCAGTGGGGAGTCTGCTTCTTCCTCTGCCTGCTGCTCCCCCTGCTTATGTGCTCTGTCTCTCTCTGACAAATAAAATCTTAAGAAGAAAAAGAAGAAGAAGAAGAAGAAGAAGAAGAAGAAGAAGAAGAAGAAGAAGAAGAAGAAGAAGAAGGAGAAGGAGGAGGAGGAGGAGGAGGAGGAGGAGGAGGAGAAGAAAGGAAAAAGAAGAGCAGAAGAAGAAAAAGAAGGAGAAGAAGAAGAAAAAGAAGGAGAAGAAGAAGCCAATTTGCATGTGATAATCTGGATGGTTGGAATAGAGACAGGAAAATGGGGCAGAAGTTGAAAACTAGAGGACACTCTTGACAAACAGAAGGCTGATTTAGGATGATTTCACAAATTCAGCCTATCTACAATGGCATCATCCTTATAAGGCCCTTTCTAGATGTGCCTCAGGGAGCTTAATTAAATTCCCCAAAGTCACACAGTTAGAAAATTGTAGAACTGGGTTTTGGAATCTATCTCCACAGTAGGATGGGCTTTGGAGTCTGCCCTCCTAATCACTATGTATACTGACTCCAAAGATGACAAATTTCTTTTTTTGCTGGAAGCTGAAGTCATTAAGTTGTCTGAATGGATGTTTCCAGTAAAGTACAGCACCTAATTTCTCCTCTTTAGACCGACTGAACGGAAATGTTGTGTGTGTTTGTTTGAGAAAGAAATACTGGTATGAACATGAAAAGCCTGAAAACTCAAACTCCTGCACCCATGACTCAATCTCACATGCAGGTGGTATTAGGATTATGACACCAAGTCATAATATGATGCTCTAGATGGAACGTCTGTGTCCCCATGTGCAAATGTTGAGCTAACAACCCCCCATTGCGATGGCACTAGGAGGTGGGCCCTTCAGGAGGTGGTTGGGTAGTAAGGTAGAAGCTTCCCTAACGGGACTCATGCCCTCATAAAAGATATGCTAGAGAACCCCCTCACTGCTCTGCTTCGTGAAGACATGGGGTTTGAGGACCATCTGTGAACCAGGAAGAGGTCTCTCACCAGGCACAGAACTTATCTGCATCTTGATCTTTAGCTTCTCAGCTCCAGAAATGTAAGAAATACACTTCTCTAATGTATAAACCAGCCTGTCTATGGTATTTATTATAGCAGCCCTAACAGACGAAGACATAGGACTCCTTCAGGGAGGAGTTTTTCAGCCACCAATGACTATGAGCAATGTTCCCAGTCATGGCCAAAGTCAGAGAATGGCAAGTGCCAACTTCCTATCCAGATGGGACAGCAGCACCATCCACCAGAAATTTCTGTTGTAGTGGAAATGTCCTAGATCCTGGGCTATTCTGTATGGTTGCCACTAGGTTAGTGAGCATTGGAAATGTGGCTAGGGCAACTGAAGACTGATTTGTAAATTTTTATTGTATTTAAAGTGGGTTTATTTATTTGAGAGAGAGCGTGTGCCAGAGAGAGCAGGGGGTAGGGGCAGGAGAGGGAGAGAAGCAGACTCCTTCTGGAGCACAGAGCCTGAGGTAAGGCTCCTTCTCAGGATCCCAAGATCATAACCGGGGCCAAAATTAAGAGTCAGAAGCTTAACTGACTCCCAACCACTCAGGCGCCCCAAATTTTTAATTTATTTAAATTGAAATAGCCATATGTGGCTGGTAGTCTTGGAAAGTCAGCTGAGAATGTAGCAAAGATGTTCTTATTTCCTTACTTGCCCATGGTGGAGGAAAGGGCAAAAATAAGTACTTTGAAGGGAACAGCTTGAGTGAGAATGGAGGGGAGGGGACCACATTCAGCATCTCAGCTGTATCCATTGCATGCTTCTCAGTTTCCGTTTGCAGACCCGGAAAACACAGCACAAACTGCACTATGGTCGGCGTGAACAGAGGATTTGACAGGGTGGCAGGTGATCTGGAACTTGGTTTGGGTGTTCTGTTTCCTGAACAGGCTCTTGTCCCTCAGAACTGCAGTTTTCTTTGCTGCAAAATGAAACGGTTGAACTCCACAAACGCTAGGGCATCACCTAGCCCGAACGTCTTACCGTCCTGTGCAACTGACAAGAATTATGAAAGCATTATTTTTTTTTTAAATCTGTATTCTTGGTTGACAGAGATAGAAATAAAAATCTCAGAAACCTACTGATTTAAAATAAAGCTTCAAGAAAGTGCCAGAAAGACTTTGAATTTCCTGCAGGAGAGATTTTTGTGACAGATTAGAAATATAAAATTGGCCCCAAAGCGTGCTTTCCTAGGAGAAGAGAAGCAATAAAGGTTACCTGTATGCTTACAGCTGCCCCACTGTATTCCCACAAGTTCCATTTTGTTGTGCACTGAACAACTGTAACAGATCTGCAAAACTGTCTAGAATGTTTATGCAGCGCGGTTAGCTATCGTATTGGGAGAGGCCTCTAAATCAAATTTGCACATACAAGCGAGGGTTTGCGAGGACTAATCAGATAATTATACCCCAGGCAACCAATTTGCATGGCAAGTGGGGCAGGGTTTTATTTTATTTGCTTTACATTTCAGCCTTGGTAAAATGAGGGAGCATGTAAAATCTTAGCTTGTGTGGTGCTTTGTTTGTAATTACTCATGTTTGCTAAAACAGGTTATGAGTTTATTGGGATTACGTTGTGCTCCGTGACATGAAACGCGGAATGACCTCCCACGGTAGCCACGGACGAGGTCCTCTACCAGACCGGGCTGTTTCTCTCCATACTCCTCCTCCAACATAAAGTTAAGTTTCCTATGTTGCTTTGAAAATTAGGCAAGGGAACTCCATCTCTGGCCTCCGAGGCTTATTATTCTATCTTCAGATGTGTAGTTTGTAACATAAAAAAGTATGTAAGCCAGTCCACACCTAATATTTTAACAGCGAGATAACCAGTTGAAACTTTAAATGTCTAACACTCTTCTCCCTGCCTTTTAGCAAATTCTCTATATAGTTCTAATGGGCTCTTAAAATATGAGGTAACCACCAGAAATAGCTGCTTTATTTAAAAAAGCCCACTGTTAAGGTGCTTTTGCTAATCTGACATCAGGGAAAACGCCAAGTTCAAATTTCATGCTTTGGAAAGCAATAAAAATCACCACCGGGAAATCCAGAGGCACAGGCAAATTGATATTCAAAGCAGGTGTGTCAGCCTCGTAGAAACGTGGCAGAAGACATTCAGTGGTTCTGGAAGGAAGGTTAGGGTCCCAGTAGGGCCGCAACTGCCTGGAGGGCCTTTGCTGTGGGAGTTCTAGCTGCACAAGTCATGGCCGTCCGCTGTCTAGCAAGGAAAAATCCTTTAGTTGTGCCTGGGAGGCAGATAGGTGAGTTAAACCGACCAGTTGAAACCGTTGCATTCGAGTGAAAGAACGGAAAACAACAGACCCCCAGTGTCTATGAGCTCAAATACTAGACGTCATTTCTATAAATCGTTTACATTTTTATTTCTTCTTTCTTTTCCTGGCGCAGGGCTGGATCGTGGAAAAGAAACGCTCCATGCTGCCAGAAAGAATATTTGCGGAGCTTTCCGCTCCATCTTGCTAAGTCCTCTGGTTCAAATCACCCTGAAATAGTTGCTGGACTTCCAATTGTTTAATATTTACTGCCCACCAACACTATTCTGAAAAAAAAAAGAAAAAAAAAAACCCAAAACCCAAAACCAGAGCATTTGCAGTAGTCATTAGTTAGGAACTCAAAAAATGTGTTAAGAGACAGGGTAAGGAAGGTGAGCTCATTGATTCGCTAAGCTTCTCTTGAGTCCCTACGCTGGGAGGCTGCATTAGCATTTCTAGTTTTTGACTCTATTTTGCAGCCAGGCCTTTTGTCACGTGACTCTGAAGTTCTCCTAGATGTGGAATTTCCCCCACTCAATGAGTGTTGAGCTTGAGCATGTGACTTGCTCTAACCACTAAAATACTAATAGACATGACATAATCAAACGTTTGCAAATATGTGTGTGGTTAGGTTTGTGTGCCCTCCTCCCCACGTCATCCTCTGACATGGGACCATTTTTTTTCTGATTAGCTCCTGTCCTTTCAGCCTGGGTCCCAGGGACAGACCAGAGCACAGCCTTCAGCAAGGAGCCAAGCCAACTGGACACACAGCTTGGAAAGAATCTGCAAGCTGAGCTTCGCCTGGATATTCTGATCCACACTTAACCTTGGAACCATGCTCTCAAATATAAATGCTAAATTTGTGTGATGCGGGCTTTTCGTGGGTTTTCTAGGGCACTTTTACAGCAGTTGTTAACAAAGAGACTTTTTTTTTTGTGCTAGGCATTATGCTTGACCCTGGGGACTTCAAGATGAACTGGAGACAGCTCCTGCCTTTAAGGAAATCTGGGTCTAATAGGGGACATGCTTATATAAACTGTACGTTGTTTGTAGTGCTGTGAGAGGCCTGGACCAGGTACTCTAGAAAAAAAGAAACAAATGGAAGAAATGGTGGATAGTAGCCCAAATAGAATTCCAGTGCACTGAGTTCACACTAGTCCTTTGCTTGGCTTTAGAGTTGTTTTCTGAGAAAGTGGACATTTTATATAACTAATCAAATCCTAGTTCCTGCTGGTTAATAATTTGTGTATAACTTGTGTTTTAAAAATTTTCTCCTCTATACATATATCCATATATATCTTTACATTTACTCCAAAATTACAGCTGACCCATGATTAAACTCAAGCTATATTTGTAACATGAATTAACTTCTAGTCAATTTATAGGCAATATGGAAAGTGTATCATTCTACTCATGAAAGAAGATATCTGAACCATCTGGGACTGGACAACAGGATATGTCCTCTCTATACACGTGAATTCAAGTCATCTGGAAATGCAAGGTGATTGATGACAAATTTGGTCTGCCCAAGAGACAGTTTCACGCCACAAATTCTTCCCTACCATTTGGGACATACAGCCCGAACTCCGGCATTTTTTGTATTAAAGAAAGAGTCCCACCCTTTTTCTGCAGAGGGATCACCTAGGAGTGTTCCCCGAGACATAAAATTCTGGAGACAGCAAACAAGGAAGTGAGGAGTGGGAGAACAGATATTAAAATTGTTGAATTCAGTTGGGGAAAAGCTTATGCAGTCAGTCTTTTCAATGAGAGGCATGGTTGTATCTACCCCCAGTCTGTCCAACCCTGCTGGGCATCTTGAGTAAAAGATGTAAAGTATCCGGGCATTATATTAAGAAAATGTAAATAACCCTTTAGGTTCAGTAACTCAGGAATGCTGGAAGATTCATGTATTGAGATCAACAGACACTCAACATGAATGCTTGTGACTTCCGAGCTTTTAGCCATCATTAATAATCAATCATGGGACTCTTTCCTATTGAGATTTTCAAAGTTTTCAAAAATGACATTGCAGAAAGCCACTATAGTTTGAAGCTGAAGCACATGAACTTTGGAGCCAAACAACCTAGGTTCAAATATTGTATCTACTGCTTCCTAGAGTTGTCATATGAGAAAATCACTCTTTCTCTGTACCTTGATTTCATACGTGGTAAATTATGTATAGTAATGCCACCTATTTCATAGGATTGCTGTGAGGAGAAAATCAGGTAATGTGCGTAAGTTGCTTAGAAAAAACCCTTGTGCATAGAAAGAGCTAAAATGGTTGGTAGGCATTTCTATTACTCCCTGTCTGTGAGACTAAGCATGTTCTAGATGTTCCATTTCACCATCTTTGCATGAGGACCTCATCATGAGAGATGTCTGAACTGAAAAGAAATGTAGACATTTGGTCTACCACTCCACACAGATCCCTCTGCCCCATCACCTCTTGTAGATTGAGGAAAGATGGGTGGAGAAGTTAAGTGGTTTGCTCCGGTTAGTAGCAGAGTCAGTAAGAGAACTGGGTCATCTCAGTTCCCAAGACAGTACAATTCCCATTAAACTAACCTGAGGCAAACCACTTTATCTTGGAGGGAGAGTTTGATAAAAGTTGATCAAACCTGGGTAGAGGGCTTGATGCAACCTTTCATGTAGAATCACAGCCAAGGTGCACAGAGGGGTCAAGACCAACCAGGACCATGGCTATGGCCTCCCAACAGCACTACCATTTTTTTTGGCACATTAATAGTTGGAAGGACTTTGGAATAAAAGTAGAAGCACTGCAGATATCTCTTTCCCACAATTCAACTTCTCTTTTGCAGAGGGATCTGTGGGGTAAGACCCTCAGCAATTGCTTATTCACAGAAACATTACCAAAGGATTTAAAACTTCTGCCTCTGCAGGTGATAATTAATATTCCAGGAGGGGCTAGATTTTACCATGGGGCTTAATTTAGCTCTCCTTTGGACATGGGGTGCCTTTCCAAGTGCACTACATCTATGCTACTTTGCACAATGCAAAACTCCTTTCCACCCTTAATGCATGTGCATGCATATGCATATGCACACACCCACTCTCTCTCTCACACACACACCCTAGCAAGCACTAGTGTGACTTTTCCTTACGACAAACCCGGTAGGTAAACAAAGATTAAGCTCCCTTTGTCAATGAGAAAAGTGAAAAGTAGACAAGTTTTGAGGATTGCTGAGGCTAAGAGCAGAACGAGGACTCCTACCCTACCTTCGATGTGCAAACCTTTATTTTTGAGGAATGAAGAGCGTGTGAGCTATTCTGGTATGGCTGCCCTGTGTCAGCACTCTTGACTGCTACTCGGTGCCCAGGAAAGGCAGAGGATGCCAAAGACTCTTCTATAATTTTTTTCTTCCCAAAGAAAAGAGCTCAAGAAAAACTCATTTTTGACAAGTGATTTAAAACAGATAACATATACTTTCCTTTCTGAACTCCAGGTTGGTGTGGTGTTACCCATGCTTAGATCCAAGAGCTCTCAGGAGAGGCCACGTGTTGACATTCAGCTCTGTTTCTAAGTATTAACACACGTGGTGGGGAGCCTTTACAATTACTCACTCACTAAGAGGCCATGGGCGGCCCATTTGAGTCATTCTGTTCTCTCCCCAAAGTCCCATCAAGCTACCATGAGCCAGTGTGGATATTGTCGTCGTGTTGGCAGGAAACCTGCTCCACTAGAACCTTCATAGCTGTGAAGAATGTAAAGATGAGCAAATAAAATCAGAATGTAGATGACCATGTAGAAATGTTCTTAATTGCACAAGGAGAGTCCCAAATGCCTAAACACTTGGTCCCTCCAACTCTGCGTTGATGGCTTTGGGGCAAGAGCATCACCGAGCGGCACAGGCTCCCCTCATCCATCTCTTCATTCTCCCCTCACACAGGAGGGAAACCCCCTACAACTTCTGCATGACCTGAAGGAATGAATCCTATCAAGTTAGTTCCATTTTCCTAATACGGAGTTGTTATAATAAGTTTAAGAGGCCACCAGAGCCCTCTGAGTTAGGAACAAATCACAAATCATCATAACACTACACCTATTCCTGTTTTATGACAGCAATAAATCAAAAGCAGCCTCACAGTGCGAAAACCAGCTATAGCAGTCACACAGGTGCCAGCTTCTCGGAGATGCCAGGGCCCAAACGGCGTTAGCTTTGCCGTGTATGTTTTGGCTCCTGGAGGCTCAATTTTTCTATTAAGGATTTTTAAAAAAAGGTGTGTGTGCGTGTGTGTGTGTGTGTGTGTGTGTGTGTGTGTGTGTGTGAAAGGTAGAGAGAACAGCTTCGGGTAAATTTACAAGGCAAGACAAGGAGGCTCTTGTTCTTTATGAATTTTATTTATTTATGTTAGCGTTACTTTTTGTTCGTATGACTTTTCAAAGGAGTATGGGATATGGAGTCAAGCCAGAGAGTTGACACAAAATTTAATGTGATCTAGATTGTAAAGGAAACATGCGTCTCCTAAAGATACTACGTGGTTTGGTAGCATCAAGGGCTTTTTAAAGGCCTGCTCAGGTTTCACCTACAAGTCCTGCTTCCCAGGTATTTAGTTAGAACTCCTGCTGGTTTTGAGAAATATTTCCTGCATGATTCTAGGCTGTTAGAATCACTTCGGAAGAGATGTGGTGTGTACCCATCCCTTCAAGTTGCTCTTTCTTGGTAGCAAGTACATTTTTTTTCAGATGCCGCTACTGTTACCTCCAAAGGTGAGGGTCCTATTTCAGAGACCAGTTTTGCTTTTTTTTAATTTAAGATTTTATTTATTTATTTGTCAGAAGGAAATACAGCTAGAGAGGGAACACAAACAGGGGGAGTAAGAGAGGGAGAAGCAGGTTTCCCGCCGAGCAGGGAGCATGATGCAGGGCTTGATCCTGGGACTCCGGGATCATGATCTGAGACAAAAGCAGACACCCGATGACTGAGCCACTCAGGTGCCCCCATCTTTTAGCTTTATACTTGCTTCCTGAAATAATTTATGAGGTACTGCTAACCAATAAAAAAACAACAGAGCTGGGGTTTTGAAACAATGAAATTGCTCTTAGAGTCAAGAGTATGTTTAGGTGTTAACCTTTTCTTTGAGTTCATACTAACAAATGTTTTGAAAAAAAAATGACCTGACTTTTTTTTTTAAGACAGTTATATTACAATTAATTCACACCTTTAATTTAGGGACCACTGAAAAGTTGAATTAAATATATAACTTGGAGTGCCTGGGTGGCCCAGTCAGTTAAGCGTCTGCTTTTGGCTGAGGTCGTGATCTTGGGGTCCTGGTATTGAGTCCCACTTTGGTCTTCCCGCTCAGTGGGGAACCCACTTCTCCTTCTCTCTCTGTTCCTCCCTACTGCTCATTCTCTGTCAAATAAATAAGGAACATCTTTGAAATCAAATAAATAAGTAAACAAACAAACAAATACCTGAATATAGATCCTATCAGATTAGCCTCACCCCGGTGTCCGTAATCAAAATCAAAGACTCATCTTCGGTTGCTGCTTCCTCTATATACCTATATCCACAGTAACAGTCAGTTTCTTCCTTCACCATGTCTTACCCTCACCCCCTTTCTGTCTGGGGGAGTCCAGGCCCTGAGCCATTCAGGGCAATATTGTCATAACGACGTCACGGACTCCCTTTTGTTTTTCCAAACTCATCAGCCCTGCAGGCATGGCGATGTCAGATTAATCTTTCTCAGCCTCTGTTTTTACCCTCTTATTTCTCTAATGATTTAAGAAGCTCCAGTGACTTGTCTACTGCTTGCCACGTAGAAGCCTCCCGTTGCTGACGCGACGCGGCGCAGCTGGATGAGTCAAAAATTAGCAATGCTGGGAGCACTCACAGATGGGGCCACCGGCACAGACATGCCTGAGAGGTTAAGTCCGCCTGGGCTCATTGTGATGAAAGGCTGGTGTTCGACGTGTTTTTAGATACATTATATTTTTTACACTTCCCACTTGGTCCTGGAAAATTGATTCATTCTAATAACCACCCAAAGATGGTTATAAACCAGGGCACAGTTTATTCATCTGCCGTGGGCCAACCACCAGCAGGCCTGGGAACAGGACTGGTCAGATGTGAGCCAGGCACTCCCTTCCTGGTGAGTTGCTCCCCTCGGAGACGAGACTGTTTATCAGTGGGTGTGTGGGGAGCACAGATCGGAAAAAGGAAATTGATTGTTGCCTGAAGGAAATGTGCGTCACACTCATACAACCCCACACAACCCACGTTGACCTACTCCACCCAAGGGATAGCTCAAGCTAAGAAGGAAACAGAACTATCCTTATCATCTAAATCAAAACACCAATCTCCCTGGAAAGTGATGGATAAAAAAGGATGTTTTTTCGTTATTATTAATTTGTGTTAGCTTCCTATACACAGAGCGAAAGAAAACACTTCTTGGTTTCTGGATTTTGTGTCATGACAGTGTCTCCTTATGACATGTTACTGCATATAGCCTTCCTTTCATTTTAGATTCTCTTCATAATGAAGTAAGAGTTCGTAAACAAGCTATTCCTAAATTGCAATGCAGTCTGAGATAAAATTACATGAATTACAGCAATTGTTGAATTATGGTTACTTCGTTGTGCCCATTTCATGGAATCTGACTTCTCAACCTTGACTCTAAATATAGGTATATACCTGACTTTCACTCATTTTCCCTACCATATCATAAAATGGCCCTCAAATTCACTTCCCACTAATAAAACCCTACCAGAATTCTTTCTGCTTCACCCGCATTTGTTAATTCAACGATTTTTGATTCAGAGCTTGTTTTTTGCCAAACACAAGGCCTTGTTTCCCTGGAATGAAGGTGTCAGACTATTATATAAATAACATGGAACAATTTGCTGAGAGCAGTAATAAGAGGTCATCACTACATGTGGAAGAAATGCTGAGAAGGATATGGAGATCTTTAAGAGTAGGGGCAGAAAAAGACTCAGTGTCAGAGTGATGAGATATGACTTATATTACTGAATTTAAAAATGGAGGTGGAGGGGCACCTCGGTGGCTCAGTCATTAAGTGTCTGCCTTCGGCTGAGGTCATGATCCCAGGATGCTGGGATCCAGCCCTGTGTTAGACACCCTGTTCAGCAGGAGACCTGCTTCTCCCTCTCCCACTCCCCCTGCTTGTGTTCCCTTTCTCGCTGTGTTTCTCTTTGTCAAATAAATAAATAAAATCTTTAAAAAAAAATGGAGGGGAAAGAGGAGACTACCAATATAGGAAGCATCTAGAAGCTTCTAGAAGACCAAGAACCAGATTCTCTCCTCCAGAAAAGGATACTGTTCTGATCTTGGGACTTCTGATCTCTAGAACAATAAGAAAATAAATTTATATTGTGTTACGTGGCTGCATTACAGTCATTGTTTTACAGCAGCAATAGCAAACTGATAGAAAGTGTTTTTAAGCGGGATTTCACTGTAGAAAGGGGCTAAGGAGGGGCTTACAGTCAGGAAACATTACAATTAGTTGAGTATTTGTTGTGGCAAGGCACTTTGTCAAGTGCTTTCATGCATCATGCCACAAGAGAAGAGGGACTTTTGAATAGTAAATGATGATTCAATAAACTATCGATAAAGGTGATCGAGACTAGAAAGGTGGCTTTGGGATCCATCGAGCAACCATGCCAACCAGAAGGTCATTATAGATGCACTGAAGAGATCATGTTTGTCAAATTCTGGGAAATCAAGCACTGGGATACAGTGCACCGATCTGTGAAATCGCTTCCTCAGCCTACAGTTCCAACTACCGTCCTGACATTCACACCAAGAGGCTCCACAGAGGTAACCTCCTCAAGGTTACTGGCTTGTAGATTAAACTCATTCCAAATCTCCTGCAGAATCTAGACATTCTTCATAGTTCCTTGCTCATGGCACGGTGTATGGCTCATCATTCAGTCTTAAAATTTCCCAATGCTCTGTCTCCGCACATCCCTGCACTCAAATAAACCATGTCAGAAAGCCTTCATCGCCATGATTTTCTAATACCTTTCTCCTCTTTCACCTTCTTGATGTCACCCCTATATCTGTGCCATTTTAACCTCAGACTATTATGTATGTTCTTTTCCCAATGAGTCATACATTTCCCTTCCCCTCATCATACCTCCTTTATAAACTTTCCTTGCTCTTTCCCTACTCTGAACTCCTACAACAGGAATTGTTCTTCAAAACACAGCTTCCTGAGAGAATATCTTTACTCATGTTTCCCCATGCCCTTTCTTACACTCCTTAGCTCACCACTGCTGACCTCACACTGTTGGGCATTCTATTGAAATGGTTCTCCCCAAAGTCACAAGTGACCTTCTATTTATCAAATTTCAGAATCTATTTTGAACTGCCTTCAACTTGACCTCTCTAAGACATTGACATCATTGACTACTTTTATTTCTGAAACTCTTTTCTTCCTTAGATAGGAGCTAACCTATTTCTGGTCTCCCCTTTAATGTTTTACTAGTTACTTTAAATCTCCTCTAAGGGGTATTCAGCCTCTTCTGTCCCACTAAGGCTGCTGTTTCCTACAGTCCTAACCTAAGTCCTCATCACTTTTCACCATATACCATACATCTCTTCTCTAGGTATTGGATATAAGTGTCTTTTGGAAAATGGAAAAGAACACTAGGATTTCTGAACTCTGATCGTTCGAATTCGATTTTTCTAAATAGTTTTTACATATCTGCTTTATCTCAGTCACATGCTGAGCATGAAGATATAATTTCTATCTTCCGAAAATTGGTAGTCAATTTAGAGAGAGGCAGCATATACACATAAACATTTTGAGAAGCTATCCAAGGCAACATTCTTTCATTCACCATCAGGCAATAGCCAATATACAACACCAGCTGAGTGTGGGTACTAAATAAATGGCAATAAAGGAATGTCTCTTCTCTTGTGGGTAAAGGTGACAAACACTAAGCCCCAGATAAATAGGTTTTCCCTCTCTGTCCTTGAATTGAGGCACAAAGAGGAAGTTTTATGAAGAGAATGCCATTTCCCAAATTGTATTCTACCTTGAATCCTGCCTCCTTTTTGTGGCTTTCACAGTTCCTCACCTGCAATCGATGTAACTTACATTAAATCTAGTTTTCTGGGGTCGCCTAGGTGGCTCAATCGTTAAGCGCCTGCCCTCTGCCGAGGACATAATCCCAGGGTCCTAGAATCAAGCCCCACATCAGGCTCCCTGCTCATGGGGAAGCCTGCTTCTTCCTCTCTTACTCCCTGCTTGTGTTCCTACTCTCTCTCTGTGTCAAATAAATAAAAAATTTTTTAAAAAATTCTATTTTTCCGGTTTGTTAAAATATTTTAAAACCTATAATCATAAAAAGAAGAGGAAACCCTTCTGAGGAATTATAGCAAGGAAAATATTTCCCAAGTAAATTAGAATGGGACCTTCAAGATTGTCCACGCTCTTCTTAGTGAACTATTTATTTATTCATTTGCAACTACAAACCAGATACCCGCATTTTCAGCCATTTCATTCTCTAGTAAAATAACCTTTTAAGTATCTTATCAGATAACAAATGTTAAAATATTGGTATTTATACTAGTTGTAGACTGTACCATCCCTGGTATACAGCCACTCCTGGCAGACAGTATGCAGGAACAAAACATTTTGGGTCTGGCCTGAATGGAAATCAGATTAACTCAGGCATATCATGATGAAAATTTCCCTTTCTGGTACATTAGGCTGCAATTTCACATGGTCTAGAAAAATCTGGAGTGACATTCTTTAAACCTGATTCTCCATCTGGAAGTTTAGAGCCCACGTTTCTTACTATTCTTACCAATAAGAAAGTTTTTGTTTTTACACAAAACAATAATTACTCTATCATAAGGTGTTGGGCACAGGGAAAGGAAGTAAATCTTCTATACACCGGTGCGTACTAAATCCTGGTATGAAAACTCTCAAAAGCTATAATACATATCAGATTTTATCTTAGTAAGAGATATAATCACTGAAGCTTTGTAGATTAAACTGAAAGAGAAATTTTAAGCTACAAATACTTTAAAAATAGTTTGCCCAAGACACTACACCAGAAAAGTAGTTTTCTTCATGAGACATTTATTTTGATCCTTACTCAGTCAAAAAATAGTATGAAGTAAACTTTTGCCCTGTTTCAAAACCATATTCTTTGCTAAAAATTCACCTTGCGTGAGAATCTGCAGGTTCATCCAATTTAATCTTTACCACATTTCTCTAGGCACAAAAATGGGACTAGATATTAACTCTCAAAGTGAAGACAAACTAGGCTATAATATTTTCAAGACTATATTAAAAATAGTATAGAAACAGACTAATACATACATGGCTGTCTGATTTATGACAAAAGTAAGACAATACCACAGTGAGAAGAAATGATCTTTTTCAAGAAATGTCACTTAATTAATTGGATAGCTATAAAGGAACAATGCACTTTGATTTCTATCTCAATATTTTCACAAATAGAGGTTCCAAATGAATTATGATTTACATACGAGAGATAAAATAATAAAGATATTAGAAATAGACATAATTAAATATCCCTATGCTCTTGGGGAAAGCAAGACTCTTTTAATAGACAGAGAAAACATTAAACATAAAGAAAAATTGATAAACTGACTATTAAAATTAAAAAGTTTGGTTTTTCAGGAGACATCATTGAAGGATAAATGGGTAGCTCACAAAAGGGAAGAAGCTATTTACAAAGCATGTATTCAACAAGACTCATATCTAGAGACATAAAAATTTATACATTAATAAGAAGACTGACAACCCAAAAGGAAAATGGGAAAGACTTAAGCAGCCATATCATAGAAGAAGATAGCTAAATGGCCAGTAAGAATCTGAAAGGTACAGAACTTCATTTAGTATAATATATTGCAAGTATGGGTCACTTCTTCCATCCCTGTCTCTGTTCCCTTTGCCATGTGACTTTGTAGTACTGACTGAATCTGAGCTAGACTGTGTGACTCACTTTGACCAATGGAATGTTAGCAAATGTTATACAAACAGAGTTTTGAAAAGCCCTTGCACAATTGGGCTTGTTTGCTTTTGCACCTGTGCCATATCCATGAGAATCGTGGGGCTAGCCTGCTGGATGGAGACTGAGAGATGTGTAGAGCCATGAATAACTCCAGTCACTCCAACTGCAGCCAGCCTAAATCAGATGATAGTCAGCTGATACCTACAGGTATGTGAACAATCCCAGCCAAGAAGAGGACCTGTCAAACCAGCCCCCCAGCTCTATACTTGGGATCAGCACTTGCTTACTGTGAGATACCACTGATATTTTGTGGTAGCCTGTTATGTAGCACATTGTGGCACTTGCTAAATGAAACAATCAGTCATAAGAAAGATGCAAATAAAAACTCAATGCAATACTTCTTTATACACATCCAGATTTCTGAAATAAAGGCAGGAGAATCTCAAGTGTTGGCAAGAATTTAGAACAATCAAAACATTCATACATTGTTGGTGGGAATGTAACTTGGTTCAGTCACTTTGGGAAACTGCAATATCTTTTATAGTTGAACCTACATTTACCCTGTGATTCCACTCCTAGGTATATACCAGAAGGAGGTGCATATACTCGTTCATCAAGGGACATGTATGAACATGTTTATAATGGGCTTGTTTGTAATAATCAAAAAAACTAGAATCTACTCAAATGCCTATCAAATGTGGAACGGACAAATTAAATTATGGTATAGTCACACAATGAAATATTACAAAGCCATGGGAATGAAATATCACACCTACAGTCTACCATATGAATTAAAGTCACAACAACATTGAACACAAGAAGGCAGATATAGACTACTCATTGTGTGAACCCATTTATCTAATTAATTAAAACAAGAAAAGGTAATGAATACAATTAGAGCAGGGAACTAGTTATTCATAAGTGAGGATAGCTATTGGAAGGAGGAGTAGGGACATTCTGGGGTACTAGAAATATTTTATTTCATATTTGGCTACGGGTTATGTTGTTGTGTTCAGTTCAGTAAAAATTCTTTGAACTATAAACATGACATGTACACCTCTATATGTACAGCACATCTCATTAAAAAGGTGAAAAAAAAAATCACAGGTTTACACCAAAGAGGGGGATTAGAAACTGGATATCAGATATATTAGATAGAAATTCTCCTAGAGTTTAGTTGCATATGACAGAAAAGTTAAAATAGCATTAGCATAACTACAGTAGTTTATTTCTCCTTCGCATAAATGAAATTCAATGGGAGGTAGTCCAAAATTAGCATGATTGGCTCCATAAATCAGAGCCTTTTCTCCTGCTGTGTGCCTATTTCTGGGTTTCATGGCCCCAGAGAGCTGGTCAAGTTCAAGCCAGCATAACTGCCCTGTAACCAGCAGGATCCATAAAGGATCCATAAAGAAGGATCCATTCTCTCCTTTATGGAAACTTCCCAAAAGCACACATAATACTTCTGCTTACATGCCATTGGCCAGATCTGAAATTCAAGGTCATCCCTATCTGCAAAGAAGACTGGGAAATTCAGTCTATATTCCAAGTGATGCCTGTCCAACTGCAAATGAAGTGTATTTTGCAAAGAAAAGAGTACAAAGTGGATATTGGGGTTCAACTGGGAAGCTTTGATATACCCTTCCACAGAAATCCTTAAATGGCTCTCTCTTTCTTTAGCTTTATGTATAATAAGAACTAGTTTTTCTTCCAAGCAACAATTGACAAACATTTTTTGTAAAGGACCCAGTGGTAAATATTTTTGCCAACCCAATGGTTAAATTGCAGCTATTTAGTTTGGCTATGGTAGCACAAAAGCAGCCATAAACATTTTGTAACTGAATGAGCATGACTCTGTTCTAAAAAAACTTTATTTCCAAAATATGGCAACGAACCAGATCATCCCAAGAGCTATATCGCTGACTTTTCCTCTAGATGCTCCAGAAAACCAGTAAGCCCCATCAGGACAGAGACAACATTTGACTTATTCTCCACTGTTTCCTCAGGCCCTGGCATAGAGTCCTTGATCAAAAAATATTGAGTAGGGGCGCCTGGGTGGCTCAGTCAGTTAAGCATCTGCTTTTGGATCAGGTCATGATCTCGGGGTCCTGGAATGGAGCATAGGGCTTTCTGTTCAGTGGGGAGTTTGCTTCTCCTTCTTCCTTTGTCTCTGCCCTCCACTCATGCTCACTCTCTCTCTTTCTCTTTCTCAAATAAATAAAATCTTTAAAAAATGTTAATAGAAAATGGATAACTATTTAAATATAACTTCTTTAACATGTTACAGTTTTCACACTAAAGTTTATTTAAAGAAAGGAAATAAGTTCAGGGACACCTGGGTGGCTTAGTTGGTTAAGCATCTGCCTTCAGTTCAGGTCATGATCCCAGGGTCTAGGGGCTGAGTCCCATATCAGGCTCCCTGCTCAGCAGAGAGTCTGCTTCTCCCTCTGGCCCTCCCCCCTCTCTCTTTCTCTCTCTTTCTCTATCTGACATATAATTAAATAAAATCTTAAAGAGAGAGAGAAAGAAAGAGAGAGAGAGAGAAAAAGGAGTTGAATTTCACCAAGAGATGGTACAATGTTCAAAGCAAATGGAGAGGACAAAAAATGTGTGCTTGGAGGGAAAATGAAAAAAAAAAAAACAATCCAAAAAGAATAATTTATAAGCCTGCTAGGGTCATGAAGACTTTATAGTTAGTAAGTAAACAAACAAACAAAATCTTCACTTGCCATGTTTTTTTTTGGATACTTTTCATTTAATAGGAATTATACCGAGGGTCTAGGACAGGTGTTATTTCTCACTATTAGAGGATCTAAATGTGCTGTAAGCCTGGGGAAGCATTATTTCTTCAAGTTGAGTGACTCTTTTCTTCCGGGGTCTACTCCCTTACCCCATTCATCCTTCTCTTTCTGAAAATGATCCAGGGAAACTCTGTGTGCTCCTTCTCTTGGCATTCCACAAATAGAACACAGCAGGACATTAATGAAGAGAGAAAACAGTTTTCCATTTATTTTGCTTTCAGAAATATACTTGGAATAGCCTGTGCCAGAGTTGTACTGTATCAAAGAAACCATAATCCAAAAGACTAACCTTTTTAAAATGATAACCAACTGTATTTTGTATTTTCATAGAATTACTTTATTTCCATAAAAAACAGAATTTCCATTTTTCCAATCAAAGAGCTGAGTTTCTAAAGCTTCCTGTGGTCTATTTACATTTCCTACAGTAACCTTCTTAAGCAACAGACCAAGGAAAATATGAAACTTATTTTTTTATTTCATTTTCCCTTTTTAAAGGAGCCTCTATATTTTCCTGACCTCATTAAAAATCTCAGAGACAGCACCAATTTCCAAATATAAATTAGCAACAAATTAGCAGATGCCTCTTTATTACAAAAATTATCAAAGTGTTTTCATTTATACCATCACCTCTGGCTATGTCTCATGCACCAGATATTGTTCCTTTTCCACTTTTTTCCCAAGAGCAATGAGTTAGAAAAGAACAATGGAAAGATGAATCTAAACTTCTGTGAGAGGACGAGAAGGGTTTTTTAAGAGAATGGGTAGATGCTGTTAAAGAGAGGCTTACTCCTAATTGTTTAAACAAGACAATGAGGATAAGAAATCAAGTCTTTAGAAGGTTGTATTTATTCATTTGTTTAAGCAATATTTATTGAAGACTTCTATTTGACCATCATGGTGTTAGGGGCTGATGGAAGGAAAGAGAAAGAGTTGCCAGTCACGATGTTGCAGACTTGTAAGCAGGTCTCTGTAAGCTGCTCTCCAGGCTTTTGAGTTATTGCAGAAGAAATTATTATAAATGATAAGAAACCTGGAATTTCATCAAACAAATTATTTTGAGGATGTTCTTGACTTTCCCACATCTTTTGGGGAGCAACAGAGCAGGACCACTATTTAAAGCATGAAGATTTTAAATAGTTGTGTGAATGTCATTGAACCTAAGAATCCTGCCGCTTTTTTCATCTGTTATTGTATTCTCTGATGCCTCCTCAAGTCCACACAAAACAGCCCTTTCAAACTCACAGCTGGGCTGACATTGTTTGTTGGGGAATACTTCTTTCCCCTTTGGAGAAAACCTCAACTGGCATAGCACTTCCAGAATTTTTTGTCTTCCTCCTTCAGTCCTGTCCAAGCTAGATGGAATTGCTTACCTGAAAGGTAAATGTGGAAAGAAAAAATAAGCAGAGCTCTTCCTTCTTCCCCTCTGTTGAATGAAGCTGACCACAGGGAGCAATGGTTCTAAGCTGATAATTTTGGGACTCTATAGTATGAAACTCATAGCCTCTGATCTGGTCTATCAGAGCAACAAAAAGAAAATATTGGTCCCACATGTCAACTTCCTTGTTTTCTCAAATCGTTCAGAACTTGGATAGGGAGAAAGCGTGTTATTAATGGTCTCTCCCACCCTGATCCCAATATTTGGTGCAACGGATCATGGATTTTGAGAAAAAGAATCCAGGAAATAGAATTGTAGATGAAGACCAAAAAAAGTTAAAAATAATAACAACAAAAGACATGCTTAGAGACATTTGATGGAGCCGGGAAGCATGCTTCGAGCCTTGGGCTTTAGTAAGGGACATGTACATCTTTGACCTTGACTGCTTTCTTTAGTTCTTTTGAAAGTTCACTTCAGAATAGCTCTGTTCTAATAGCTGTCCAGGCATTAGAACAGAGGGTGGCAAACCACTGCCCACAGGTCAGATATAGCATGTTTCCTGTTTTTGTTAAAAAAAAAAAATTATTGGCCAAGTCTATTCATTTACATAGACTCTATCACCACTTTCACACTACAGTGGCAAAATTGAGTGGTTGTGATTAAGACCATAAGGCCAACAAACCTAAAAGATTTACTATCTGGCCTTTTATAGAGGAGTTTACTAACCCATGTATTAGTGAGCTAAACAGTGTGCTACCCTCTGCTGTGCTTCTCAGCCAGTTCCGTAAACCAAGAGCGGAATATATATATAAATTAATATAAAAATGGAATATAAAGATAATATATATAATCTTAGAATTTAGAGTATTGACTTTCATCTTGGGCCAAGGCAGGATTGATCACAAAATGGGGTGGTTGGTGTGCCTTTGGTCCACACATGTGAATCTTGGAGATCTGTATTTCAAATTTGCCCACAGAAAAGACTTTATTATGGAACAAATAATAAGAAATAAAGGCCTTACCCATATTGTAGGTATAATCTACATTTGGAAAATGGTAGAAGGAAAGCTAACTGAAATCCTCATTAAAACAAAGGCCAAAAATTTGTTAAAGACAGATGATACCTAGTGATCCCTACCCCTTGGAGAATTATGCTGACACAGAAATAGTAAAAGTACTTACAGCATCAGATAGAGGCATTGTGGAAAGCTTTAGACTAATAGACTTTGGTATTTTTTAAAACGGTTTTTCCTCTAGAAATGGCAGAAAGCATATAGCTAGGATGTGGCTTGATTTAAATATTTCTGAAAATATGGTTGGAAAAAGACATGGAAGAGTGGTTACTAAGATAGGAAAGTAAGTGAAGACTCAACCGCAAGAGAAGAAAAGTGGGATTGAACCTTAAGAGACAACTTGCTGAAAGAGAAGAACAGGAAAATCCAGAAAGACTCCAAATCCGAGCTTCAGATGATAAAGCAACGGTGCCTGAGTGTGAGTGAGTGTCCCCAAAATGGGACACACTACAAGGGAGAAGGCAGAGCGTTGCCAGACATGAGAAGGTCGGAAAGACATTGCCACCTAAGTCAACTATGCTCCAGAATCTGGGTTGGCCAAAATATATTAGCACCAAGAAAGATAACTTGGCCAAACAACCTTACTGTGTCTGAATGGAGGAAACACTATTGGCAGGTATCCAAGTTACATGGAGCTCATCTGAGTGAGCCAAATGGAGTTCAGCAGCCCTGTCCAGTTAATTCCACTTATATAATCCCATTTTAAAGACCCAGGGTACTCATAAGCCCCACCACATAGAAAACAAGATGGTACACACACCTGATCATTGTGAGGGCAGATAAATTAACTCAAGCTTGCCCACATAACAGGGACATTGCATTTCTTCACTATAACACCTGAAAAAGAGTTTGGTTTAAATTCCTTTCAACACATGCATTTATGAAAAAGGTTTTAAATTTTCTAAGTCTTAGCTTCCTCATTAAAATGGAAAAACACTACTCACAGGGTTTTTGTTGAGATTAAATGCAAAATTGTATGTGACAATGCCTTGTGCCATAACTGGAATATACGAAATACTCGATATTAAGGAAATGCTATTTCCTTGATACCTTTTTAAAACAAAAGAAGATAGAAAAAAGTGATAAATACAAGCCTGAATTCAATACAAAAGTCATCTAAAAGGTCAATGTTCTTTCCCAATCCCACAGTCTTTTATTAAAATCAAAAACGAGGCTAAGGTTTGTAAATTAAGATAGTAGCAGATTCTATATCTAATAAAGTCTTTTTGAATTTCCCATTAAATTAAAATATCCAAAACTTTAAACAAAAAGACAAAGTAATGACAGTTCTGAAAATACAAAATAAAAGAAGATCATAGTCCAAAGTGCAGGGAGAATTTCCACTGAATGAATCACCCATGAGAATGGAATGAAATGCATGTTCTTGAATTACCCAACATATACTCCACCCTCTGAATCAGAACTGGACAGAAGGCCCCAAAGAAGATAACAAAAACTTTGCCCAATCCAGAGGGTGAAAGTGGGTACCACTCAGGCATAGAGGAGCCCATTCAACAAATGCTTAGGAACTGTGGATCAGGCAAAAATCATCGCCATTTTCTCCTCTCCCATCCCATTTACCCTTTCTCCCACGCTGGCAACCTTTTTTTGTTATCTCTTTTTAGAGATGTTCCTGGACATCACTGCATGAAGTTGAGTAGCAAGTGCATGTATAGAAAGTTTATGTCCTGGGACAATTTAGTTACCTAAGGGAAAGTATTGTAAGCAGAGGCATAAGGAGAAAGCATACTGGGCGTAGGAGGTGCTGGGGGTGACGGTTTTCATGTAATATATTACACAAAGCAACCATATGAACTGTATTAAAATCTCTGGCTGTCATAAGAAAAGAGAATCTGGGCAAGAAAAGATGCCTACCTAGGATCTGCAGCATCACAATACATGAACAATTATAGGGCATCACATTCAACAGATTGTGAAGACCAACATTAATGTCAGGAAATGGATATTCCCATTTCATAAGGTAAAATAGAAGATTCAAGGAAGTCCCTGCTCCATAGCAATTCTGAAATCTAGCCAAGCAAATACTTAGCTTCTTGATTAAATTTCAATGCCTGGGAATAATTTCTTTGTAACTCTTGATTCCTTTCTCTGGAACTTTGGCTATGTTTTCACAGTTATCTGTTCTTTTCCTTGAAAGGTATCATGGGTTTACAGCTGAGTAGTTTTGTTAGCCTACTTCCTGCCAGTAGAATTTGCTGTGCCCTGTAGCCTCCTTTCATTTTGCACTCTCTTTCCTTTGTGGGCTTTGCAGAAGTAAGAGGACATCCTGGGGAACCTGACATGATAGGAATTGTGAGTGGTGACTAGGAGTTGAGCATGGCTCCTGGTGAATAGCTAATGAGAAACTGAAGTCCTCAATCCTAAAACTACAAGGAACAGAATTCTGTCAACAATCTGAGTAAGCTTAGAAGCAGACTCTTCCTTCCCTGAATCTCAGATGAGAGTGCAACCTTGACTGACATTTTTATTGCAACCCATGAGACACAAAGTAGGGGATCCATCTAACCTGAACTCTTAGAACACAGAAAATGTGAGATAATATTTATGTGTGCTTTTAATTTACTGAGTTTGTAACTACAACTAATAAAGATAGAATTAACAAATCAGATTTAACAATTATTAACATATGACTAATTCTTTTCCTTTTATCTATGCCCTCTACCCATTTTCCTCAATCCCACTGAATTATTTTTGAAGCACATCTTAAATAACATATCATTTCATCCATAGATAGTTCAGTACATATCTCTAAAATATGAGCTCTTTTGTAAAATATAATTAAATCTTATTACAGCTAAATTAGTATCATCAAATATCCAATGTTTCAGTTTCCCTTATTGTCCCCCAAGTTGTTTTATTTTTACAATTTACAAAGGTTCAAAATAAAGTCTATTCATTGAAGCTGGTTGACATATCTCTTGTTTCTTTTAATCTGTAAGTATAATCTCTCTTTTTCTTTCCTTCCCTCGCTCCCTACTTCCCTTCTTATTTTTCTTTTTCCTTGCAGTTTCCTTGCATCCAAGGTTGAATTTCCTATTTTCTAGATTTTGCTGACTGACATTCTGTAGCGTCATTTAACACATTCCCTTCTCCCCTTATTACGTAGAGCAGAATTTCTTAACGTGGGAACTACTGATATTTTGGATCAGAGAATTCTTTGTTGTGAAGAACTGTCCTGTACATTACAGGATGTTGAACAGCAACCGTGGTGCTTATCCGCAGCACCCGATCCTGGGTGTGACAACCAAAAATGTCTCCAGTTAATGCCAAATGGCCCCAGGGGGAAAGGAGAGCTCACCACTGGGGGAGAACAGTGACCTAGAAAAGCACACTCCTCACACTAACTTTGTAAGACAATTTTTTAAAAAATGACAAGGCATTTTCTGTGTGACCTAAAAATCACACTGAGAAACTGGGTCAGGACCCAAAAAGAGCAAATATATTGAAATAACAGCACATACAGAAGCACTTTAACATTTCAACTTAAAAAAAGAAAGAATATAAAGAAACCACAATTTCAATATCAAAATGAAAATCTGTCTTGGGTCAGAAAGTAGTAGAACATACATTTGACAACCTTCCAGAATTCAGTGAACAACCAAAGGGATTATTATTATTATTTTTAATGACAAACATCTTTTTAATGAGCATTTATTATATATTAGACATTGCAATAGACACTGGAGATGCAAGAATAAATAAGACAGATTTGGTGCTAACTCATGGTGCTTACATTTTAATGAGAGAGTAGACAATTATTATAAGAAAACAAATAAAGAAAATCATAGATTTTTAAAAATGTCATGGGGAAATAAATTGGATGTTGTAGTAGAGAATATTTGGGCAGGAGAGAAGCTGAGATAGATAGGATAGTCAAGGAAGGCCGCTCTGAGAATAGCCTGTATGATGGGAATAAAACAAAAGATCCACATGCAAAAGATTATGTAAAGCACAGATAATAGCAACTGCCAAGTCTGTCAGACACATATTTCCTCCTTCATACATTTTGATCTGGCAGTAACTGTGGAGCCATGTAAACAGAGCATGATGTGAGCTAAAGGTAGACATTGACATAAAATAAAGTTGAAAATGCCTACAGGAGTCAAATCCTATGGAATCTTCATCGAGCATCATGAAATACAAAGATCATAGCAGAAGTGCAACAGAGAGTTTTTGAGGGCATAAGCCATCCCAATATATGTGTAATAGAAGTCCCAGAAAGAAAGATGAGAGAGAAAGGGGCAGAAAAGTTATTTGAGGAAATAACGACTGAAAACATCTCAATGCAATGCCAAATACTAATCTAAGTATTAAAAGGCATGATGAACTCAAAGTAGGAGAAATTCAAAGAGATCCACTCTTAGATACATTCTGATACATCAGAATCCAAGTGTTAAAAGCCAAAGACTAAGAGGAAATCATGAGAGAAACAAGACAAAAACAAAACAAAAAAATAAAAATAAATATAAAATAAACCCATCTCATAAATGTGACTGTAAAATCTAAATCTAAAATCAATCTCTTCATTGAATAAGGGGGGAAAAAAAACAAAAGGGCAGAGAATAGTGTAGGTGGACAGCCTCAGTTTCAAGAAGAGATTTGATTTAGCTTTGTTTTTGTTTTCGTCTTTGCTTCTGTGGTAAGGGGGTGGATTGTTTGGAAGTAATGGTAAGTAGGGAGACCCCTCTCCTTCTGGTATTGATGTCTGCAGGATGCAGAGGAAGCACAGGAGAACTTGACCTCAAGGGACAACATGGCATAGTCAAGTCCACAAAAAGATGAAAACATTCAGAGAAAATGTTGAATTTATAGGGGTTATTTCAGTTCTCAGATAAAAATGGTAAGATGTTTTATGTGAAAGATAGAAAAGCGAGAGATCATTTGAAAATTATAGGTATTCCAGAAGAGGTAGGAGCAGAAAATATAAAGAAAAAAAATGGTAAAATATAGCAATTAAGGAAAATGCCCTTCGTTAAACAGATATTTGAATGTATAGATTAAAAGAATTCTTGAGTTTCATGTAAAATAATGAACAGTGTTGCAGATAAGGGAGAAGGAGGTGGATTCTGCAGTTAAATTTAAATTTTTTTTAATTTAAAGGAAAAGAAAAATATAACTTTCAAGATTCCAGAAAGAAAAAAAAAGTACAATTGCTATGATTAAATTATAATTAATGTAAAATCAATTGAAAGATATTTTTATATTCAAACACTTAAATATACAGAAATTTCCTGAGAAAATTATTTGGTTGTTCATCCCAGTTGACCAAGAAATGAACAGAATCAAGAACAGAAACATCACAGTATAGTTGATACATGGTGATGACCATGTTGATAAAAAACCTAGGGTTACTGAAAAATACATTATAAAATCAATACTTTAAATAGAAAATTGAGGAATAAGTTGTTTTTCACAGAAATC
This sequence comes from Spilogale gracilis, assembly GCA_004023965.1. Taxonomy (NCBI): domain Eukaryota; kingdom Metazoa; phylum Chordata; class Mammalia; order Carnivora; family Mephitidae; genus Spilogale; species Spilogale gracilis. The sequence goes on from PITA01012588.1 coordinate 58,602, forward strand.
TCACTAATAAAGGTAGTTGAGAGCCATTAGAATTCATCAACCAAAACCTAAACATTACTGAAGAATTCCAGGTAATTGACTACAATTAACATTATTTAAGACTATTAGCCTTTCTTTTCCTATCACTAATAATAGTAGACTAGCACAATGCCTTCTATATATTCTTATCACTTATCAGCTGCTGTCGTGATAAATTACACCATTAAAAAGAAGCAGCTGTATAGCAAAGCAAGTGTTTTGTTGGGTTTCATTTCCATATACACTCCTAGCTAGAGCCCTGTTGGTCTAGATTTACAACCAAAAGTGTTTTGTGAATTTAAAATATGCTCCACACTCAGTATCAGAAAGAAAAACTCAATGTAGAAAAAATTTTATATAAAAGGAATGAAGGTGATCATAGAAACCAAATAAAACCAAATAAAAAGGAAAAAAAACATGGCTGTAACTTATGCCTCCTGAGTACTTCCTGTGTGCTGGACACCATCCTGCCGCCATCCTGGGTTCTTCGCCTCTGTCATTTCATTCCATCCACAGAGCAACACTACAAGGTTTTAGACTCCATTTTATAGATAATAGAAAGTCACACAACTAGGAAGTGGTGAACACCAAATTCAAACACAAGGAGTCTGATTCCAAAGACCGTCTCCCCTCATTATCAGATAGACTCTTTCTAAGTAGAATTGGATGCCTTGATAATTAGAAAAAAGGTAAGATTAAATAGATATATTTGTAAAACTCAAATGCAACTGCAGGCAGAGTTTAGAGTGATACTTTTACTTTGCATGTCATGCCAAAAGATTAGAGAAAATAAATCACTGTTTATGTAACAAAAGAAAATAAAGGTAACTATGCAAATGAACTAAACTCCCTATTAGAATAATAATCATGTTAAGAAGTAGTCTGTTGTTTCTGCTTTCATTTTCCGATTCTGATCCTCCTCTTTAGTGGGACAGCAGCACCAAAAGTTGGCCAGAGCCCTGAGGAGGACAAGTGGGCTGAACCACAGTCTCTACTGAGGCACAGGGCTTTGTTCCCTTCAGAACCGGACAGAAGTCAGAGAACTGATTGTAGGAATAAGCAGAGCCATCTATACTCAAGAGAGATCCACGGATCCCTAAATACGTGTTCCTGGTAAGACCTGCTAGATCTTCTAGACCTCTGCCTAGCTCTCCCTATCCTTGACACTGGGAATTAGAACCCACAAATCACAAGAGTACTGGGGTAGAGAGCTTGCCCCTGGTGACTCATCTAAGAGCTTCCAGTCTACTAGGCAGTATGTGAACAGTTCACCAGAGTGTGGACTGCTGTGACTTCTGCTCGTGTCTGTCGGTCACCGTTTGAGAGACCCAATGGCTTGGTGTGAACCCTGAGATATATCAAACCATAAATGGATATTAAAGACACACATAAGAGGATCTAAAATTCAAAAGGAGAATCATAGCAAGAATACCTAGGCTAGGAAGCCTCTCATGAAATAGACTTGCTGGGTGAGACAGATGATAATATTAAAATAACATAATTAAATAATATTTATATATAATATTTTATTTTATTATATTTAATGTACATTTATAATTTTTATAATTCAGATTATAATCTATATATTTATAAATAGTTTATAAATTATAATTTATAATTATATTTTATTTTAATTTTATTTATTTATTTTTATTATTATTTATAAGTATATTTATATAATTATAATTTATTTACATCATATTATATTACATTATATTAATATATTATATATTTTATTTATTATATATAATTTATATAAATATATAATATGATTATAAATATATGCTTAAATAACTATTAGAATTAATTAATTAATTAAAATAAAAAAATAATGGCGTAACATGAACACTTAAGGAGATCTTACTACAGAATGAAATTGCTGATTTTCACTTACTTGTGGAATATAAGGAGTAATATAGAGGACAGTAGGAGAAGGAAAGGAAATGGGAAGTGGGGTAAATCTGGGAGGGAGACAAAATATGAGAAACTTTGGACCCAGAAACAAACTGAGGGTTTTGGAGGGGAGGGAGTGGGGGGATGCGCGAGCTTGGTGCTGGATACTAAGGGCACATATTGTATGGAGCACTGGGTGTGGGGCATAAACAATGAATCTTCGAAAACTGGGGGAAAAAAGCATTAAAAATTTTTTTTAATGAGGGGCACCTGGGTGGTTTAGTCAACCAAGCGACTGACTCTTGATTTCAGCTCTGGTCATGATCTCAGGGTCATGAATGGAGCCCCAAGCCAGGCTCTATGCTGAGCGTGGAGCCTGTTTAAGATTCTCTCTCTCCCTTTGTCCCTCCCACACGGTGTGCATGCATGTACTGTCTCTCAAAAAAATTCTTTCAATGGATAAATCGAAAAGGGGAGGATCACAGAGCAAATGTACTTGAGGATAGAGCCTGGTATCCAATCCTGCAAATACTAAAATCTCCAGGAAGAATGAAAGGACCAGAAACAGGAAGGCACTAATACGAGAAATAGAGGAAAATTATCCTAATTTTGAGCTCTTTTAATCGGCACACTGACATCTTTCTGCAAATCAGGATATCATGATTTGGTACCTATTTAATATTAGAGAGTATGCTTGAATTTCAGGGGTAGGGTAACTATTAGTGAAATTGGAAAGCACAATGTGACTTCTAAATTAATAATGGAAAAATA
>PITA01012589.1:0-61449 GCA_004023965.1 Spilogale gracilis
AGTGAACAGGGCTTGAAGATGCTTTCGAAAGACAGGAAGCACGTGATTGGCAAATGGACAGCTAGATTTCAGGTATCCCTATTTTATTCCTTCGCTAGGTCTGCCATAATGAAGTGGCACAAACCGGGTGGCTCCAACAACAGAGACATATCATGCCACATTTGTGGAAGCTGGAAGTCGGAGATCAAGATGTCAGCCAGCCTAGTTTCTTCTGAGGGCTTTGAGGGGAAAGATGTGTTCCAAGAGTCTTCCTTGGCTTGCAGATGGCCATCTTTTTTCCCCTGTGTCTTCCTACAGTCTTCTGTGGAATATATCTATGTTCAAAATCCCACTTCTTACTTGATTAGAGTCAGTCCTGCTCTTTTGGGCACACCCTAAGGGCTTGATTTTAATGACCTCTGTAAAGACCCTATTTCTAAATACAGTCACATTCCAAGGTATTGGGGGTTAAAACATCAACATACGAATTTGAGGAGAGGACAATTCTGCACATAATAAGTATACACAGACACCAAGAGGTTTGTCCTGTTTTGTTTTGCTTTGTTTTGTTTTCCTACAGGATTGAACTTTGTTGTCCATAAATACTTGGGCATTTTCTGCATAACAATTAACATATAGCAAATGGTTTCAGCTACAAAGAACAAAAGTTATGTAACACGATCATTTTTTTCTGGATTCGTACTGACTCTTATGTCCTTAAAATCATCAACAAGTTTTTATATGAGAATAGCTCAGCTGATAGATATAATGTGGCATTCTCCCCCAAAATCCATTTTTGCTGTGCTGGGCGGAAGTAGTTCTCTTCAACTTCATTAAGTTTTAGCAATGTTCCATTTTTTTGAGTCTTACGCAATTACTCTTCAAGGTAATAAACATGAGTCATTCTTTTATGATTGCTAATCTATTTTTATGTATCTGCAAAATATATAGTTGATGAACTTTAATAAAATCTGAAGTGAGATCCCTTGAGGCCATTTTGAGATGATTTTGTTATAAGCTTCAGTGAGTAACAATCCAGTTAGCTCAGCATACAGTGTGTTTCCCTTTAAAATAGATGGGCTAATGAGAAGCATGTCTGTGCTGGCCCTAGGTATAATAGCCTGGCCTCAAACACTGGTTGTTAAAACAAACTACACACCGTCCAAGACCTAACTGCCAGTGATTCAATGGTGTAACATAGCTTAATTGAATATACTTTCAGTTTGGAAAAGGTAAATAGGAAACAAGGCAGCAAGAATAAGCATGTCTGCAAATATGCCATCTAATTCTGTTTCTGGAAGAAATCCAGAAGATTACAGGATTAAGAAAAATCAGATAATTCAACCAGTTTTCTCTTCTGAAGAAATGTTCTGTCCCACATAATCAGTAAACGATTGAACTACTTACGGGTTCTACTAAGGAACTGAACATGAGGCTGGCAATTCTGGCTGCACAGAAATCTAGTCTCCAAATGTAATCACAGGTACTTCTTTTTGGAAGAGCATCCTCTAGTATATTTCTCTGTCATATTTCTACCAAATAGTATGTATATGTGCTCTCCCACTCATACTTTTCTTCTACATGATATTGTATTTTATTATGTACCTGTCTACCTCCCCTCTTTATTGTAAATCACTACTCTTCATTGTAAATCACTAATGAAAACCCATTTCCTAAACTTTTACTTTAAATTTACAATCATAACATGTTGCACAATATAAAAATGGGATAGGAATGCAATGAAAGTGAATTTCAAATTCTAAAATCAGAATGGAAAGGGTCTTCAAAAAACCAACTTACTGAATTCCTCATTTGCAGGTCACTGTATATCTTTACTACTGAAAAGAATCCCATACAAACCCAGAAACACAGAGAGGTTCTATGAGCCCTTAAAAAATGTTTTTTTAATTTATAAACCTATTGCTGATGGCACACTTTCTCTCGATAGTGACATTCACTGTGGCCACAAGTGTGTCAGTGTATATTTCTCTTACCGATGCAAAGTAGAGAATTGGTAGCTGGGTATCAGTTCTCTGTCCTTTGGTTCCCATGCCACACAGAAACCCAGCACCCACTCAGTCCCAGTCCTCTGAATCAGTGGCCAGTTTTTAGGAGGATTAAGTCAATCAGTACTTGAATACCCAGCGTGCTTAGAAATTAAGATATCAGAAGTGTTCTTCTTATGTTAGTTACTTTATTTATGACAACTGACTATTACCATAGGCTCATGCTGATTGAGACATTATTTATATATCCAGAATCATGTTAAAATTTTGTATGTATATGTATCGATTTTCTGTATGTGTCAGTTTTCTGTATTCTGTTCCACTAACAATTTTCATGGCTCCTTAAGAGAAAAGTTTATTCTTCATCTTATTTCCAAAATTCCCAGAAAGGATCTGACACATTAATAGGTTGTCACATATATCTATTTGAGTTTAGTAATCCTTAAAAAAATGATGTTCTTGGTGGCCCCTCATGAAAACTAGTTTATTTTTTACTGAGGGCCTTACATTTCAGTTTCCCTGTTTTGTAAGAAATTTTTCATTATTTACAGCCAATGAAATTCCTCTTGCTTTAAATGTAAACCAGTTTTCTCCTTTACATATTTCTGGACAAAGGAAACATTAATGTAGCATCCCTCATTTGTGCATAAGACCTTTTGACAATCAATTCTTATTTCTAGAGTTTGACTTTCCCTCCATAACTCTGCCATCTGCTAGTATCAGAAAGTGGCTGCAATTACAATGGGGTGGGGGGCATTGTGCTAATAGAGATGGTAAATTGAATACTATCTAATTTCATTTAAGAAACCCATGAGTTATGCAACAGTGTTCTATGCCTAGCATGGGCAGAGACCATTCTTAGAAACAGAAGGGGATGCTGATAAATCACAGTGCCCTCTAGTAAACTGAATTTGAAAATTAGCTGCTAAAACATTAAAAAGTAGGAGTATCAAACAAAACTAGGGGCATGAGACAAAAATCCCTACTAAAGTTTGCCAGAAATTTACTAAACTGTAAGCCAAATAGATATGTGTAATCTAATTTTTTTTTGGTAGCTGATGTAACTGGATACTAGGTAAGTATACCAGGAAATGCGTGTGTGGGTGTGGGTGTGTGGGTGTGTGTGTGTTGGATGGCAGATTGGAAATTCTTTGCAACTGAAAAGATCTAGATTTGTTTGATGCCAAGCTATGCTTTCCCACCATATTTGCTGGTAATTATCATATCCTTAAATCTTTGGAAAAATACTACCTCCCATTAGACATGCTAGTTATCATCTACAAAGGATATAACATTTTTGCAATTCTCTGCTACTTACAAATTTGAGGAACCAGGGTTAAATTTTCTAAACTTGAGCTATCTCATTCCTCAAAGAGAGTAGCAATACTTCTTAGGACTGCTTTAAAGATTAAATGGATAATGTCTATAAGCACCTGGCAAAAGGTACTTCAATAAATATGGGTTAATATTTTCTTGGAATAATACCTTTGGCATTGTGAAAACCTCCAAAATATTGGTGGACTATATGGTTAAATAAAAATATACTAATGAATATACTTTTTTAAAGAATAATTTAGGAACAAACCTCGATACAGGAGCCAATCTGAAAGAGCTCCCAATAGTCAAATATAAAACAATTTGAGCAATAAAATCATGTGATATTGTATTATAACCCAAAGTATAAAATAAATATGAGTCTATACTGATATAAACAGTGATAGAGTAAATAAATAAAAGGGGGAGAAGGGACAGATCTTTCTTTGAAAGAATTCCAAATAACATGTAGATATTCTCCCTTTACTATTTAACCCTCCCTCCCATTTGAGAGTGGCTGGACTTTGAATTTAGTGACCCTTTTACAAAGAATATAGTACGGAAAGGGGAAAAAGAATAACTTTACAGTAGGGAAACGTGGGAAACACATCTTAACCAAATGATCAAGGTTAACCTCATCAGTGATATGTCACATCGATATCATCTGTTCCCTGATAAAATGTGATGATGTGATGAGAAGGACACCTCACGTCTGTGGTGTTTGTCACAAAAACCCATACCCCTAGCCTGACCATGAGAAAAACATGAGGGACACTTATCAAAATACCTGACTAGTATCCTTCAAAACTGGCAAGATCATGAAAACAGAGCAAGTCTGAGAAATTTTCACAGATCAGGGGAGACAAAGACATGACTACTAAATGCAAATGCGTGTGATGTCCCAGATTAGGCCCCGGAGCACAAAAAGGACATTAATGGAAAAGCTTGTGAAATCTAAAAAAAAAAAAAAAAGTCTGTAACTTAGTAGTGTTATATCAATGTTAATTTCTTGGTTTTGATAAATGTGGCACAGTTCTATATGGTGTCAACACAAGAAGAAACTGAATAAAAGATATGGAAATTCAGTACCACCTATGCAACTTTTCTGTAAATCAAAAACTATTCCAAAGTGAAAATTTTATTTAGAAAATTTTATATGTAGCATCGCTCTTTCTTTATTAACTAGTTTCAAGCACAAAGAAAATCCACACAGCTATCCAAACTGAAATCCTGCCTCTTCCCCTGGTTCATCTGTAATATTGCACCACAGTGTTTAGTGAAGTTGTGAGGCTTAATCAACTCAAAAAGCAACATTATAAAGCTCTTTGAAATCCCAAGATGAAAGAAAATTATATAAGTATGTAAATAAAGTCTTAGCTTGGCCATTCAAAAATGTTCCTGGGTACATGAGGCCTAAATAAGACATGAATCTTTGTAAGTTGGTTTCTCTAATCAAATCCATTCTGCCTAGATCTGTGAGCACACAATGCCAAAATAACTGACAACAAATTGAAAAATCCAATCAATATGATTATTTAACATCATGTATCATGCAGTCGCAGCCCCAAAATGTCATTTTTCCTGCTGATTTCATCCGTGTTTTTGCTTTTTGCTTTTAAAATACTGGAATTTAGACTGCATGCAGAAACAGAAAGATATTTTGCTGTCCATGTGAAAACTGACACAGAGCACTTAGCACGTATCATGAGGGGAGAGCCACTGTCTGGTTTTTGGTCTCTCAGACATTCTGCCCCTTTGCAGAAATGGTACAATTCAGCTGGAGTGACTGGATTGTCTTTATGAGAGTTCTATATTTTTTGACAAATTTCCTAGAGCATAATACTCAGGGTCATCATTGGGAATTATTTAACAGGGGCAAACCTTCACTCTCTGTGGATCTTAGAGATTCCCTCTGACACCCACCCACCAGTCTTGGCCCCAGCCTTTGACCTTCTACATCATCAAGTTTGAATTTTTGGTTTTAACCAATGAGTAAGTTTGTAGCAGTTTGATGTATATGGTTAAACACAGCCTGTAGCTACATCTTTGCCAAAATTATATTTGATTTTGTCAGCATAAAGTGATGGTCAATTTGGTGAACAGAAGTTTTAGTTCAATTATTGACCAATCTATCCAGCCTGCATTGTTGGTTTCTTCAGGAGGTTGATTCTACTAATCCAAAACAGAACTTAATTAGGAAGTGTTCCTTTCTTGCTCTCAAAATATTTATTTATAAGTCAGTTCATACAATAAAGAAAGCATTGGCTTTAGAGTTATGCAGATCTTCCTGATAATTTTATGAACTAGCTATGTCACCTTGGCAAACCACTTAACCTCTCTGATCCTTAATTTCTTTTTCTGTAAGATGACAATTAAAGGTATTAACCCTACATAGGTATTGTGAGGATGGAATAGATTTAAATATGCAAAAACACTTAGCATGATGCCTGATTCAATAAGATTCCTTTTGACATCAAAGTGATGTTAGAGAGACAGTGGTAAAATTTCAAGTACTCATAAGAAAAAACTATATAGCCGCACTCTATTTGCCTATCTCAATGAAGAACATAAATTGGAAGAAAATATATTGTTGTCATATTCCTAATCAATAAACACAGGACATTTTCAAAATGAGGTATGAAATTTGTGTTCCTACATGAAATCTAAATATCTTGAATGCTGATACTTTAAAAGAAAATATGTCTAGTAATGAAAATTGAAAGTGCATGGGGTTTTTCTCACAATTTTTGTGTTTATCTAACACATGTGTTTTTCCAGGCATTATGCTGGGCACTAGAAATAGAAAAACAAAACAAACAAACAAACAAACAAAACAGTGACCCAGTGAAGTTGGGGAAACTGTCCTCTTGTCGACAGTCTAGCGAGGGAGATATTTAAGAAAAGATTTATAATGTGAGGCTCAGATAATGCCTCTGAGCTGCATGGGTGAGAATAACAGGGACAAGGATTTCCCTAAATGATGGAGACAGAGAAGGTTAGGGTAGGGAATCAGGAAGGGTGCTTGCTTATATGTGAGAATGATCTATGGGATGAAATATGAACTGAATTGTGATTGTGAAAACAGGAATGAGAGGATTTGTTTGTGCTTCTCATGAGGGAATGAGCCAGAAGGGGAAACAGAATGAAATGTTAGGAAGAGATACTGTTTCCCTTCGTGATGGGTAAACATGGGAGGAGACTGAGTGTCACCAGCTGTTTGCATGGAGAGACCTGTATTTATGAGACTGGTTTTTGCTGACAAGAAATGAATAAAGAGGTAGTGGATCCCAGAGCAATACATAGGTGATCTAAATGCAGCTTGCTTGGACGATGAGAATTTTAGCAACAGGGCTACACCAAAAACCATGAGCATTAGGAGGAGAATTTAAAGACAACAACCTGAAAAAGGATTTTTCTTTACCTGACAAATGCTTCAAAACTTTGTGAATAACCCAGAATTTTCAATAAGCCCTACTGATATAAAGAATGAGTCACTCTTGCCTAATAAGTGAAAAGAATGAAGTTTTAGAAAAGCAATCAGCCTTCCCCAGCTTGAATGGTTTATTTCACAACTTAAAGTTTAACATTAAACAAATATAACTCAAGTCACAGTGCAACGATGATTGATGTTTTTCATCAACATCCAATTATCATTCCATCAGGCACTGTTGTCTGGGCCAAGTAAAACACAGAGTATGCATCTAGAAAGGGTTATTCCTATACCTTTCCAAAATAACTTGCAGGATACAACTACACTTACTGCATCTCTGACTTGTTAGATCATGTCACAGGGAACCTCTACAAGTGAATCTGGGTGTTGTGTTATCACCTGTGCTTTCCAACGAATATTAATTGCTTTTGCTATTTGAAGTTAAAAAAAAAAAACACCTTTCATTTCTTTAAGTTATTCCATTAGAACAATCTGTATCTGCATATTCTTTGTCTTTTGTGAGCTGTGAAGGCAGCCACTTAGGTGCGGAGCATGATGTCAGGCTATAGTGTCAGGTCTTGCAGGAGGTGGCTTCGAACTAAAGAGATTGCAGAAAAACAAAAACAAAATAAAAACATCCCTTTGACATGGCTTCAAAGAAAGCCATCACATTCAGGAACAGCTCTTCAAGAAAACACAATCACTTCCCATTTTGTTCTGGGCTAAGCCAGTGGTTCAAAAGAGGAATGATGGATGGTTTGGAGGCCACTGTAGTAAAAACGCCTCCCGTTCACAGGGATGCCTTTTGTCCCAGATCACGTTGCAAGAAGCTCCCTCAAAGGGGTAGGAAGCTTTCTCACCACTTCTGAAACTACTCTCCTCTGGGGAGGCAGCAGCAGCTGCTTCACCATCAGCAGTTACTTGCTGAGGAACACAAAGAATGCACCTTCTTTCTGAAACTGCAGGGAGGGCTAAGCATTGAAATGTAATTAATTGCTCAAATTGGAAGTTGGCCAGAACCCCAAGGCTAACAATGTACACTACATGGAAGAAAAGAAAAGCTTTAATGAACTTAGAAAGAAGAGATCTAAAAATTATATCAAAACAGACAATACAACATATCCTGCCGTGGCTTACTTCAGCAGGGAACGGCTTGATGGAAAGAGGCTGGGTCTCTTGGAATTCTGGCTATCCACAGTGTGAATGAAATCACTCAGATGACTTTGCCCCATTTCTAAAAACTTGCCTCCACCTAGAATGATAATTAGGAACCAGATCTGTCTTGAATTTATTATTTAGTCTTAATCTCAGTAAAAATGGACAACTTCCTACTAAGGGCATGAGGTCCTGTTTAAATAGCATCTTCCAAAGTTCATAAAGAATCTAGAAGAGTGTCAGAGCAGCACTCAGAGGCTTGAATCTTAGCCCTTAGCAGGTTAATCTCCCCTATCGCTGAGGCCCACTGTGCACAGTAAAGGAGAATAGAGGGAAATGGGCATCTAGCCATGGAAATTTAAATTGAATTCAATTCAGCCAACATTTGTAGGCCAAGTGGGTGCTAAGAGCTGCAGAACATCATAAAGTATATACAAGATTTTTTTTTTTAAGTGTTAATGGGCAAGTCTGGGATTTGGAAGAAAGTAGAGGAAAAAGAGATGGCCAATCTTTGACTTGAAACCCAGAGCATTAGAGGGAACCCAATGTTAAGAGAGCACTGACTACTCTAAAGAAATAGGCTTGGAAAGCACAGACAGATATACCAGGGATAGCACACAATGTTCAGAATTGCTGGTTCTGCATGGGCAGGGCATGATAGCTGCCGAGTGGGATAGTGATTTCCTAATGGGTGGGCATGGCCTATGACAGAGGATCAGGGGCAGGAGACAGCAGGCAAGAACCTTGCAGATCATCATTCAGCCTTTCAACAAACACATTTGGGTATCCACCATGTTATACACATTATGCTTGACGTTAAGGTTTAATGATCAACATTATGGACCCTGCCATCTGGAAACTTAGTTCATAGGCAACAGTAAGCCAGCAAGGGATCTGCATTCATGAACCAGGCTGTACTTCTCCTTGCCAGGAAAATCAGATCAGACTTCCCCACTCAAGACAGTGACAGAATACAAATAAGTAACAGGAGACATGACAATCAGAGTCTACTAAACAACTATTTTTCAAGGTTTCACCAAGCCATGTAATACTCATGCATTGGTAAAGAGCAGAGAGGAGAAGGACATCTTCATCCTGACCAGTATATCTACATGCTTTCCTTTGGCCTTCTTGTAAACAAAACTATTTTGTCCTGGTTGAAGAATAAATTATCACATATAGGGATTAAACTATAAAAGTAACACCATGCTCTAATTCACAGATACTTTACTTGTTCTATAAGCATTTGCTATGTATTGGCACTTTGCAAGGCCTCTTAGGTTTCAAGATGAACAGAATACACGTCCTGCCCTCAAGGAACTTGTAGTCAATGGGAGAAGATAGACAAGCAGACTATTTATCATGAAAAAATACAATAAATGCCTTAATTGCCATTTCCCCCTCCACTTTCATCTTACTAGGATTCTGGCCCAAGGGACTCAAGATGGAATTTAGGTACTAAAGGGCAGAAAATCATCACAAAGTTGAACGGAGGCAGAAAGATCCACTTCAGGTGAAACTGAGTCAAAATGCTTCAAGTGACCCAAAGGCTAAGGGGGATTCTAAGATGAGGTGACAAGTCCAAAATCTGTAGTAGTGCATGGATCTAGAATGAAGGAGAGCTTTCTCTGTGCCAGTGACAAAGGGAAGGACACTGTTCAAAAAGTGAAAATATAGCTTATTGATCTCTGGCTTTGTAGGAAAAGGGAGGCCAGGCAAGTCTCAACAAAGCAGTATAGGAAAAATTAAGGCAAATGCATAAAGTTCTGAAAACAGAAAGAGTGAATGTGGGGCTTCAGTTGTGGGACAGCAGGAGATGCAGGGGAGAGGAGTGATTGATTCTCTAAGAATAAGCAGGAGTAAACCAGATGCAAAGAACATTCCAGAAAGAGGCAACTCCTGCCCCACCCCCAGCAAAGACATGGCAGCTTCTGAGACCCTGTCACAGTTGGCCTGATGGCTGGACTTCAGTGGAACAGCTGCAGGAGATGAGGTTAAACCACAAGGCAGAAGTCAGATTCATGTTATTTTCATCTTAACTCTTTAATGGAGGAGATATATGGAGAAAATATTCCTGTTTACATTCTTTGGATAGCTGCCCTATAAATCACAAACTTATGGATTCAGGGATGTTGTAGAAAACTACCCAATAAAAATTATTTTTATTGACTCCCTCAAAAATTAATTTCTATTTAGCCCATCATAAGTCAACTAGAATTATCTGGATCTTGCTAACAGTCCAATTTCTTCTTCCTTTCTTAGGAAAGCACTAAATCTGCTTTGTTCAGTTAAAAATGAACACTTAGCCATTTTCATGCCTCCTGATGAAATTACAGCCCTTTATATGATCCTGGTACTTAATCACTGTTAAATATAAATTTAACTGCTGAGGGTTTAAGTTGCCTGGCTTTTATTTTCAGGTCTTCAACCTCTCATATATTTATTTTCTCAGATTTCCTGACTTAGAAATTACATGGATAGATTTAGTCATTAGCCACAAATTAAAGATTTGCCACAAGATACTTCAGTCCTTTGTAGGCTAACATTCCATTGCTGGCTATTTATGGGATTAATCTTTAAGCTAAACGATCCAACATGAGGTGGCACTCAGTTTCTGTCCCATTGTTTAAAAAATTATTTGGGTGCTTGTTGTGGTGATATATAAAATACTGTCCTTAATTACAAAAATTCCATTTCTGGATCAATCTGTCCCCAAATAACATTAGCTTCATCTCTACACACATTCATTTAAACACCACCAAATGCGCAAGCACATAAAATTACTGATTAAACTTTTGGAACAAGCAGCTGAGATCATTTGGTGCTAATAGTAGCCAAGGCAGAGATTTGTGTTATACAGAGCAGGAAACTGCAAGCACTTTTATCAGGCCTATTTATTGTTCAGCTTAGTTTATAGTCTTTATTCTGGGTGAATTAATAGTAATCCTTCAGAATGACAGAGCATCTTTTTATGAGAATACAAAGCATTCTCTCATACCTTCTCTAATTCATTTTGTAACATCTCTGCAAAGCAGGAAGGGTCAGGTATTCAGACAGGAAACCAAAGCAAACGCTAAATGACTTTCCCCGGGCCATATGGTTAGCCACAGACAGAGCCCTAACACTGACCTTGTGTTGATGCCATCAGAGTGGTGATTCTCAAAGGATGACCTGTGAAGGCTCTCAGCTTATCCACAGGCTGGGGGCTACGAAGTTAGTCAGCTGCCATGCCTAAAACATTTCCACTCACAGTTACTATTAATTCTACATAATGAATGTCTGGGAGGTAACAATAGTTATAACGTTGCTAGTGTGAGGCTTCCATCTCGCAAAAACATATAAATACAATCCTTTCCCTGAAATTGTCTTCTTGGGATACTATTCTACTATTCCCATTCATATCTCTCTCTCTCTCTTTCTTTCTCTCTCTCTTTTTTCCCCCCATCAAGAACAGGACTAAGATATACAGGCTGCAATGCTGGCACATCTTCAAACTAATAATTTAAATATTTCACACTATTTAGTGTAGAATGAGAGACACTGATTTTCTATTAGTAAAAACATTCTAGAAAAACAGATACACTCAATAATTCACTTCAACTGACTGACATGGGTTTAGTTATTGTTCTGCAGTTTTATTTTTGCAACAACTGTCCAAATCAGATGATTTCTTAGGAAACATACTAAAGAATTTGAGATTCAGGCAATAAAATAAATTACTTGTTCCCAGTAAACAACCACACCCATACATTATTCAGTTTCAGAATTCAGCTGCCTATAACTATAACCACTAAATTAAAAGACTAGTAAACTCTCATATGTGTGCTATGAAAGTACTAAAACAAAACAAAAAAGAGATGGATCACAATATGTGGGGGGAAAGTTCCAAATTTTCACTGAAGGGCACAATCTGCTTTGGTAAGAGAAGAGTGGGACCAGTTTTCATTTTGCTAGTTATATAATGAGCCCTGTGTAGTTCCTTGAAATTGCTGGCACCATATTTCTGATTTTTTCCATAGATCTGTATATCTGCAGCCCTAACCTTTTTTTTAGAGTTCCATGTTCACTTTCTAATTGCCTAACAGAGAAATCCTTGTGGAGGTCACTTCTCTATATCAAACTCTAGGTGCAACTCAACTCAGCATCTCTCCTCCAAAACTTGATGGCATGAGACGCAAAAATATTTCTTTCCCTGAAATCTCCTTCTGCATTTCTATGATCACTAACCTTCATTTGTTTACTCCTTCACTCAATAGTTCATTCAAGAGTGTTTAAGCATGAGTTTAGTCACTAGAAGATAAGAGGACCTCAGGAAATTGCCTAGTGAGCAGTGATAATTATAATGCAAAAATTATAATTATTACAGTGCTACACCCTAGCTCTGTTACCTCTTCCCTGAATAAATGTAATAAGTTTTTACAGGTTCCTTTTCTCCTGCCACAATCTGTCTATCCTGTTCCTGCCCTTAATCGATTCTATTCATCCCTATAAAGAGATTACTCTTCTTAACTCCTCATCTCAAAAACAGTCTGTGAATTTCCACATCCAATGAAATAGTGCATATTATGATCTTCTGCAGTTCTACAGGGTGCGTGGAGAACGGAGCCCTCGCCTGTACCTGGGGGAGCAGGGTTTAAGACGACTGAGCCCCACCACTGGTATGAGGTTGACAGTGCCATATTACTACACTGTGTTCGAGCACCCTCACTTGTAAAATGAGGTGATCAGATTAAAAATATATACATTTCTAATATCCTTTCCTATTCTGAAACTTTATACTTCAGTCAATGCAGATCTGCTCCAGCTATAGACAACTTGCTTTCCCAAGCAGTTTCTTCCTCTGCCCCAGTGTCTGACTCTAAAATGTCCATCTTTATTCTTCTTTTTCTGTTCCACTAAAAGCCATGCCCATCCTTTAGGGTTTTATTCAAATGTGGCCTCCTAATCCTCTGACTATAAGTGAGATCCTCGTTTGAACTCCCCTATACCTTTGTACCTACCACTTTCTTAAATTTACCAAGTATTCCATACTTAAAGTGACTTTAGAGTTCACACACTAAGCCAGACCTAAAGAAATTGGAAATTAATCACAAGCCTCAGTTTTTCTGAATAGCAATGGAAAAAAAAAAATACCCATTCTAGGTAACACAGTAGATTTTTGTTTGAAGCTTAGCTTCTTACAATTTACTAGGTCTATTTTGAGGAACACACATTCTCAGTTATCCCCCAGCCCTGTATGTTCTCTTTTCTACCCAGGCAGATTGTCAGCATCAAGAGTCCTAGAAAACATCCTGGTGACAGGGCTGGGAGATCCTGGCACACAGTTTCTCACTGGTCCCATGGTGCTCAAATTGTGATTTACTTTTCTCCTTATACTATATTATAATCTAGCCTTAGCAATTTGTAAATCTTATTTATTTATTTATTTATTTATTATTGTTACTTAAAGTTTTTTTCCAGTGTTCCAAGATTCATTCCCCATTCCCCACACCCAGTGCTCCATGCAATAGGTGCCCCCAGCACCCACCACCAGGCTCTCCCATCCCTCCATCCCCCTCCCTCCAGCAATTTGTAAATCTTCTGCCATTATCATATCAACTTTTTAGATGTTGATTATTCTCATTTTTATACAAGAAAGAAGGAAAGCAGCTATACAGAACAAGCAGTATTTAAGAAATGGAATTAAATTCTTCATTTTATAGCTAAAAATTATGAATATTTATCACAGATAAATTTGAAAATTAGGACAAATTTCCAAATTTGAAAATTAGGACAAATTTCACTAGGATTAAATGGATTACAGTGTTTATATGATACGGAGGGTTTAAAAGTCAATATAATCTTAAATCATATTTACAAAAGTATCATATCCAGGCCTTAGAAAGTTTATCAATTAAGATTTGTATGCAAGTTAGGAAAAAAATATGCTACATTGCTTTAAGCAAAAAGGATCTTGTTATCTCATGTGACAAGCACCGTGGTGATGGTAGTCCATGGAGGGCAGTCTAGCTCAATGATAGAATCTAAGAACCAGACCCCTTTTATTCTCCAGCATCACCATCCCTGCTACATCCTCATATTTGCATGAGGGATGCTATACTTCTAGGCATCTTGTCCTCATCCTAGACAAGAGAAAAATAAAATGTGCTTCTCCTGGAGGATTTTTGCCTGTTCATTAAGGAAGAAATGTTCTTACTAGAGACTTCAGCTATATAACATTAGTTAAGGATATTCTACAAGTCCTCTCCACCTTCCCTGAGTCAGGGAGAGTGAATACTTTAATTTTCTTGCCTCTGTAGTCAAGACACACAAGAAGAAAAGAAACGTGTAGCAATAGCCTGACTGGTTTTCGTACAGGTCAGAACATATCTCAGACAGGGCGCTCAATTTTGAGCACCTTCTTCAACAAGAAACAGATGACCAAACAGTTGTTGCTGAAGAGAGAACTACTTAACCTGAAGAAGAAGCTGTATAAAACAATAAAACAGCAATGCTGATCTTGAAATGTTTGAAAAGCTATCATGAGATTTGTTGTGTGTTGTTCAAAAAGGTGGATCCAGAATCAATGGGTGTCTTGCTGGAGAGCATTTTATCTTAGAGCGCCCTTGTTTTCACGAAAAATGAACTTAATCAAATCATATTAAGATAGAATTAGTAAATGATTTTCACACAAAAGAATACCACGGGGCATGAGGTATAACAGGTATCACAGGAACTCAAGGCCATCAAGCAGCATCTCACTTCCCTTTCTCCCACTTTGTACATTTGCAGCATTGATATTTCTCCATATATCAGTTCTCTGCTAATCTCACCTTTTTGCTCATGGCCCACCTAAAGTATTCCAAAAGGATCAATTCCTATACCGTAAAAAGTTACTTTCTATCTCAGTTCCAAATTTCTGGAGAGGAAAATATTTCTTGTAATCAAGAAAAATATGGATATATGAAACATAGGGCTAATCTTATTCAAACTCTGACAATACAAATTCTCTACGACCTGTAGATAGAAAAAAAGTCATGGGCATAGGAAGTAAATATTCAGTGTCTGCCCTCTGCCATTCATCTTACTCGCTACTGTCAGATTACTTTTTCTGAAAGACAGTTCCGTTTACACCGTGTATCCACCTATTTACAAACTTTTTTTTTTTTTTTAGATTTTATTTGACAGAGAGAAACACAGCAAGAGAGGGAACACAAGCAGGGAGAGTGAGAGAGGGAGAAGCAGACTTCCTGCCAAGCAGGGAGCCCGATGTGGCACTCAATCCTGGGTCTCCAGGATCATGACCTGAGCTGAAGGCAGTCACTTAACCAACTGAGCCACCCAGGCGCCCCTTTACAAACTTTCAATAACCAGACTGCCTATAAAATACTCCCTGACACTCAAGGTCCTTCACAGTGTGGTCCCAATGCACTTTCCTAATTTGATTTTTTACAATTCCCCTTTCTTACACTAAGTAGAGCTATTCTGTCCTTTCCCTTACACATGCTGGTTTCCCCGGGACTGTCCAATTTGGTCTGTTGCTTAGGTGTAATTATTAAAATGACCCCTTTTAATTTCCAACATGTCCTGATGTAGATGACAAAGGAATGATCCCTCTACATAGAGGCCCATCCCCTTATCAACTTTAAACTCCCAAAGCCCAACTGTTCCTCAACATCCAGAAAAAAATACTGGTTTAATTTACATAAAGCCTTGTCTGACTTAAGGTCAAAATAATGCCTCCTTTCTCTTAACTCCCATAGTATTTTATTTGCTTCTCTTTATTATACTTGACACTTCATATATTTTATTATAATTGACACTTCTTATTGTCCTTGTGTTCACTTGGAGGATTTATTAATTATTATTAATTATATGATTATCTTGCTTTGGTTAGGAGGTAAAACCGAGGAATGTATTCCGCTAATCTAAGTGGTTATCACATTGCAGAAATGCAGTAAGAAAAGCAATGCTAAGAACATACAATTGTATGGGTGAGTGGAATCAACTAAAAAACAAATTTTAACATTAACTCAATGGCTGATAGAAAGCTGAAACAACACCCTCCCCACCCCATCCCACCCCCCACACACTTTTCTTGTTACTTTCACTGTCAACTTCCGATTATCTTGGGAGAATGGTCAACACATCTGCTAACACAACAGAGGTGGCTGGGCTAGGCATGGTGGTATTTCTGGATGCAGTTCTTGCAAATAAGCACCGTAGACTCTCTTACCTTTTTTTGCAACCCCCTTCCTAGTGCCCGGTTCTAAAGTCAGAGAGTAGGGTCTCTCAGGGCAGACAGGTCAGGAGTCAAACCCCAGCTGTGTCATCTCTAGCTCTATGTCCTGGGCAAGTTACTTATCCTCTGGAAGCCTCAGTTTTCTCACCCATAAATTAGAGCAGATATCATATGGATCCCATAGATCCCTAAAATAGACAGCATTTATAATCTGCTTTGCACAGTATGATTCTATAAACTATATTTTTATCATCATATGGTTCAAATTCCATGAAACATGTCTCCCTGGGACTGCTGAATGCCAGGGTTTCATGAAGTTATAAATATATTAAGCACTGCTGATAGTTGGAGTAAATATGTCTTGCAGGCATAAATGCCATTATTTTTTAAATATTAAAATATAGTAAAAAAGGAAATATAAAAGTACTTTGAATACAGTTAATTTTTATTATTATTTTCTTTATCAATAGAGACTAAAAATCTTAACTGTATCAGATGACTAGCCAGGAGATTTCAGATGCTAAAAGTGACTCCATTTTTGGAAAGGGTAGTAGTTCCTGCATTCACCAGAAGGGCTTTCCAATTCCTAATGGAGTCTCTCAAAGGAGAATTTTCATTTAGCCAGTCTCTATGACCAACTATTCTCCGTGACATACATGCTTGGTTCTACACGCCCCAGCATAGCTGGGCTTTGAGGCTGGGTCAGCACCTGTGTCCAAGTGTTCCAGAGTCTTATACTGGTTGTGAGAGTGGGAACTGCTTGCCCATGAACTGAAAGTGTAATCAGGCTGAGACTCTAGGAAGTGTCAAATCCAATTCCAAGATGCCATGCAAATTGCTGTCAATTGACAGTTTTTGGTCAGGAAAGAAAAGTTCAGGTACAAAGTCAAGGAGATGCAGCTTAGGGGACCCAAGAAAGACAGTGTTCAAAGTAGAGGCTGTGAGGTGTGGCAGGGAGTTATCCCTGTCCTGCCTCAACTGTCTAGTGGAACTCAGAGCACCTGAAATCTCAATGGGGGAGTGAACGCAGATTCTCTGCTACAGCTAACCATACCATGTCTTTCACACAAACATGTTCTATCTTTGACTTGAGCATCAGCACTTGATGCACAAAAGTAAAGTCTGACTCAAATTATATCCTACAGAACACCTAAAAGAGTGTCTTGCACATATTTAATGCTCAAGACGTATCTGCTAATTATTAGCACTGTTCAGCACTGAAACAGGCTGGCTTCTCTGATGGTAACATTATATCCCTGGAGGCATTTAAGCAATGTCTCATTAACAACTGTGTTTGCAAATCAGAAAAGTTTAATAAAACATTATGTTAGTCAGGCCATAGAAGAATTGACTTGAAGAGATCTAGAATTGTTTCTGAACCCAATAATCAATGATTCTATAGCCTGAGGTTAACACCTATAGTTCTACGACAATGAAAATTTTGACTCAGAGCAATTACATGGATGGTATTTTTGAAAATAGAAATCAAGCAATATTCTACTCGATGGAAAGACTTTTTTTCTAAATTTCCTGTGGATTTAAGAAATTGTAAAATTGCAAATGCTCATTAGAATACAATTAAATAGTCTTTCTCTAGTTACTAGTGTGTGTGCCAGGGTGCCATAATTATATGAGTAAATATGAAAGGAAACTGTATTCCTTCAAAATCAAATTTACTTCACTCCTCTTAGTAAAAATGTCTTGGCAAATCTATGAAAATTATTATAGCTACAGAGAAGCCCTGTAGTGGAAAAGACATTAAAATAGGGCAGAGAAAAAAGAAAGAAAATCACATAATAGATGGAAATATTATATAATAATACTCCATACATGAAAATGCCTATTTTCATTTCCATAAAATAATAGAGGAATGTACAAAAATCTGTTACCTCCATGGAGGTCCAAGTGTTTGAAGATGTTTTATGCACTTTGCTTTTTTATTGTACTCTGATTTTGGTTAGTTTATGGCTCTGCTTCAAGTTTACTTTTATGGAGATTAATGCTATTTATACAGTATATTTTATTTTATGATACACTTAACAATAAGTGGGTAGTAATTAAAGCTGTTTGAGATCGAGGAAAAATGCCTAGGAACTAAATACCTTTTGAAAAAAGAATGTGTTGAGATTAACAGCATTTGAACCATTAAGTAGCTTAAGTTAAATTAAAGTTAATAGAGTTTAATTAAAGTTATAGTCAAAAGAGAAATATTCTTTCTTAAGAAAGAAAGTTATTCTGGGGTCATGGACTTTTTTTTTTTTCTTTTTGACTCTCAGTGAAGAAACAGCTTTCAGTTTTTAGGAGTCTCTGGGATTACTGTATATAGTCAAAGGCTCAAGGATTAGCTGTATTGTGTGAAAGTGAAAGTGTAGTTTCACAGGAGTGAAACACTTTCCACTTTCCACTTTCACAGGAAAAATTTCTTACAAAAAACCTGTGTGGGTGTGCAGAAATTGTTAACCATGGCAGCCCAACTAGATACTATTACCTTCTACGTTTAAACATGTAGCAAAAATGACTGGTGTAAGGTAGAAATGGAGAAGAGCCTCTAGCCAATCTTCTGCATAGGGACCATCAGGGATGCTATTTCCTAAATCAGGCAAGTGTGGACTTGCCTAGAAATTTTGTTTGTTTCTTATTCAGACTGTGCAATGATGGACTTAGTTCTTAAATTGGACGGCATCCTGCTTCCAAACAGCAGGGACAGAACGGATGAGATGATAGGAAACCTGCAGAGCCGTGTAAGCCAGCAGAACGTGGTTGACGGTGGGCCACATGGCCTCCGATAGGGCCATCACACCCATTGACAGCCTCCCTTTTTATTAACTTGTATTGACGTGCTTTTTCCAAATGTATGGATTGGCCTCCGAGCCAAATACCCACTCCCATTCCCTTAATAAATCAACTTTGAATGTTCTTAAAAAATAAAATTTTAAATATCTAAAGCAGTGATGTTGAATCGATTCTTTAAATGCTGTTTAACTTAATATTTATCTTTATCCTTACACATAAAATACAACATTTCTGATAAAACTAAAACTTCAAATTAGTCTCACACATACACAGAAAGGTTGGGAGGTAAGAGAAGAAAACCTGCAAAATAGAAGAATACAGATGATTCAACTACAAGCTGAACTCCTTTTTGTCTCTTCATCTTGGCTTACATAAATGAAGCTGGAGTGATGTTAATCGACATTGCCATGTCCATGCACATAATAAAGAAATGGCATAAAGTCTAATCTTCCATGCATGAAAGCCAAACTCTTTAGCTCTACTTTTGATTTTGTTTATAAATATATCCAAAATTTCTTTTGTAATTATTAGTACGACAAATGTTGCACAGCAGTTGGCACAATGCAGTTGCTGAATAATAAATGAAAAAATTAATTAATCAGTGAAAGAATATGAGTTTCAGATGTCTTCAGTTATTTGTTTAAGATCCCAATCAAAGCTGAAAGCCCCTCTGGGATTCTCATGTGAATATTTTTTGAAAAGATATTATTTATTTATTTGACAGAGAAAGAGAGCACAAGCAGGAGGAGTGGCAAGCAGAGGGAGAGGGAGAAGAAGGCTCCCCAGTGAGCAGGAAGCCTGATGCAGGGCTCAATCCCAGGACCCTGGGATCATGACCTGAGCCAAAGGCAGATGCTTAACTGATTGAGCCATCCAGGTGTCCCTATAATATGAATATTATAATACACCAATTCTCTCATTTCTTAAAAGAAAAAAAGTACTAACTTCTTTTAACTTAACTCTCCATCATTATTCTCAAATTTTAAAACATGCTTTTAAAAGAATCCCTTCAATTACTTTGAGAGAAAACACAATTTCATATGCGATCTTCTGATGACTTGGGTTCCTGATATTATTCTTTGGTTTGTCTACCTTTTCTAGAAAATGAATCATGATTGAAGTATCTCATCATCCACAGCACTATGAATGCTGGTGTGCAATATAAAAAAAGATGAAGAAACACATCATTGACTTTGAACAATGCAGGAACTGGGATGCCAACCCCCTGAATAATTGAAAACCCCCAGTGTATAATTCTGACGCCCCCAAAACTTAAATACTAACAGCTTACTGTTTATTTTAAGCCTTTCTAAAAACATCAATGGTCCTTTAACACATATTTTGTATTATATACTGTATTCTTATAAGAAAGTAAGCACAGAAAAGAAGATGCTATTAAGAAATCACAAGGAAGAGAAAATACATCAACATTCCTGTACTCTATTTATTAAAAATATTGTGTATCAGTGAACCTGCACAGTTCAAATCCATGTGAAATAGTCAGATGTAATACTGGCTATATTTCTGATTAGCCATTTGAATTTGGGGCAGGTCACTTAGCCTAACTGAACCTTAGTTTCCTCATCTGTGAAAAGGAGTTTCACTCAAGAGCTGCTGTGAAGACAAATGAGATATGAATGCATTTAACACACCATGTCAATATAAGACATTTCAGTAATATTTATGTAAATCACACCTTGCAAGAAGAAGGCCATCTGGATAGAGTGGCAAAATGAAAAGCATAATAGACTTGATATCAAGAGACATATATCCAAGTCCCAACAGCTCAACCGTTGTGATCAGAGCCCTTAAGCACTCTGAGCCTCAGTTTCCATCCGCATCTATGAAATGGAGGTTAATAATCCCTCAGAGTGTTTTTGTGATCTAAGACACAGAGAAAATTGAGAGGCAGGAGCTAGTCTTTTCTGTGAGGGAACTAAACAGCACAGCCTTCCTTATTCCATGAAGATGAAGAACAAGGATGTAGGCCCACAGTGCCTTCCATCTCTTCCATGAAGAGTCCAAAGTCCCTACCGAAGGCCAAGTTCAGGCATGTAACCACTACCCAGTTTTGTTTTAAAATTATAGGTTTTCTTCTACTTGCTCTGAAAGCCTCCATCTTGTTTTCCAACACATGTCCAATCTCTTTATGGAAGAGCCACAACTAAAAGGACAGAATCGCTTGGCCTCAAGGGATCTCAGAGGTCATTTGATAGTAGTTAAATGTTTGCTCTTTGGTATCAGCTTTCCTGGTTTCCAGTTCCAGTTCTGCAACTTAATGGGTGTGAATCCTTAAGCAACATACTTGGCTTCTTTGAATCTCAATTTTCACATGTTATAAAAAAAAGGAATTATAAAATCTATTTTAGTGGATTTCATGAGGATTAAGGAAGAGGCTTAGATGCCTGTAATATGGGCTATTGTCTGGTTTAATTCCTTCACTTTATAGACAGAGAAAATAATAACAATAAATATAAGTAATGCCTGGTATCGCTTCTTGCCCTTTGAATATATTTTCTCATGTGTTTCCTTATCTAATCCTTTTGCTGCTCCATGGAATGTATTATTATTAGCATCATTTTGTAGAGCAGGAAACTGAAGTATAGGCAAATAACATAACCAACCCAGGATCTATTCCAGAACTCTTACTGCAGGTCTCTTGATTCCCAGAACAATGCGCTTTCAGTTGGATCAGGCTAACCTTAGGTACAAAAATTAATAACTAACAATTACTGTAGGTTGGGCATTGGTTGGGCACTAACATTTGCCATATTATTTAAGCCCCACAACAACTTTATGGTAAAGACAGTGTTAGAATCCCCATTTCAAAGAACACACAAAGAGCCAGTGAGTTGTTAACTAGTGGAGTCAAGTTTGAACCCAACAAATTTTATCTTTTATCATTAAACTAAACTATCTGCAGATAGACAGCTATGAAGGAGAACAGTGTTCAGAAAAGAATGTGCTCATCTAACAAGGAATGTTTGGCCTGTCTTTATTGGGCATTATTAGATGTATGGGAAAACAGAGAATAAAAGCAATAACAACCAAGACCTTTATATATGATCTGCTGTGCCAGGCACTTTACATATATTATCTTCACAGCAACCTCAAAAGGTACATGTTATGACTCCACTGAAACTGAGACTCAGGGAAATCATTCTTCACTTAAAATTATGAAGATAATGGCACATCTAAGGTTTGACTGCAGGTGTGAGGGAGAAGTTCTTAACCTTTCCATAACAATGACACTACAGGCTCTTTAGAGCATAGGAGAATTTAGACATCATCTCCTCCAGTTCACCCCTGACTAGGAACAAAGTGAGGCTGTAGGAACCTATGTTTTTCCTTGCAGTTAGAACCTGTGATAGAAGCCAACTTGTCTAACTGCCAGCCCAGTGATCTTTCTATCTTATCATGCTGTATAAATGTGACCTCTGTCCTAGGGAGCTATGTCACACTCCAGATGGAGAAACACAAATAATTACAAAGCAACACAATTAACATGTGCTGGAGACTGGATCCCACACAAAAGAGGCATGCTTTCTAGAAGTTACAGACAGGGTGAATCAATGATGACAGGCAAAGAAACAGAGCAGACACTCTTCATTTTAAGGCATGTAAGAATTCCCTGGAGGGCGGGGAGCACCTGGATGGCTCAGTTGGTTAAATGTCCAACTCTTTGTTTTGGTTCAGGTCATGGTCCAAGGGTCATGAGATTGAGCCCTGTATAGGGCTCTGCACTCAATGTGGAGTTTGTTTGAAATTCTCTCTCTCCCTCCCCTTCTGCCTCTCCCCTCTTTCTCTCTCTCACTGAAATAAATAAATAAAATCTAAATAATTATAATTATAATTATTATTATTATAATCACCTGGAAGAATTCCCTTAAATGCAGATCCCCAGGTTGGGAAAATCTGAAATCAGCAGTCTCTGTTGTTTAAAAAACAGCTCTGATGTGCTAAAATTTTCCTACTTTGAGAAGCAGGAAACTTGGGAGTATGTTGAAGAGAGCAATAAAAGAAAGATTGGGTGTGGAAGATAAGAACCGAGTAAGCAGCATTTTGGAAACTAGGCAAAACAATTCATATTTGATATAATAAATAGGGCAGCTTTGGAAAAGTGGAATGAAGTTAAGTGAGAGCTCCATGAAGAATGGCTTGAATCAGTGAGAACATAGAACAAGGACTAAAAAATAGAAAGGCCTGAAGAAAATGAAGGGGTGTGTTTTAGAAGCACTTCAAATGGGAAACCCATAAAACTGGCAACTGGTCAGACGGTGGGAATAAAGGAGATGAATGCACGAGCACAGACGGGAGAAGTAGCTGGCCTGGTTACAGAGTTGCACACCTAAAAGAGCTAAAAGCTAATAAATACTACTATAGTTGTATGCTGTGACAAAGTTAAAAATTCTTCATGAAACATATAGTCATAAAAGACATAAAGTGCTCCTTTCAGCAACTCCTATGTGAAAAAGGAGGCCAAACCTCACACTCCTCTTGGTGTCCTGAAAAGAACCCTTTTAAAGAACACAAATTAGAAACTGTTTTGCTGATATTTGATCTCACCCAAACTGGGAGGCCCATGGCTTGGCTCTGGAAAAGTTGATGATTTAACTCTTCCTCAGCAGTCTTCATACCTTGTCAATTCTGCCCAAAGACAGAGCAGTGAAACTAATACTGGATACTGAGAAAAACTATTTTCCGATAATGTTAAAATGCTCAACCAGCATCTTTTTAAAGTCCTTTCCTCAGGTGGAGGAAAGATGAGGCACTCAAATTGGATATCAAGAAGTTCTAGTCTGGAATGGGTAATCTTGCCAGAAAAAGAGAAAAAGAAATCAATAAGATAAGAGTGCAACTCAAATAATTTCAGTTACACCTGATAAACCTCAAATAACTGAGAATTTTCCAATTTTTTTAAACTAAAGAATCCAGGTCTTTGAAGTTTTTCCCATTAACACTTGAAAAATAGTAGTGGGGTACTGTAGTCTATGTAATGTTTAAGATGAGATCTAAAAATCAAAACCCAAGACTCAAAAGCAACCCGACTAAGTGACTGAATGTGCATGTTTTCCTAACTAATTACACTCTATAAGTAAGCACTCCAAAGATACTGAAGGGTTTGGGTTCCGGGGGGGGGGGGCATTTTAATTGGATCATAAAGTCCAGTTCACTAGCTAAAATATTAGCAAAAGTCAACATATAAGCACTGATAATCTATGAACTTTGCACTTTAAAATATGTGGTTGTCAATATTATCTAAGTTCTTTCACTTGAGAACTTCAGGTTTTATAATTTAAAAAGTAGCTGCTCTTAGGCAATTTATTACAGTAAAATAGCAGGAATTTTTTGCTGTTGTTTGTTTTGTAAAAAAACAAAAACAAAAACAAAAAACCACAAGCAGTATATATACTGAGAGTGTACCCATTCATCAAGGCACTGTGATTATTATAGCAAATGTTAGACTTCTGTAAGATGAACCAGTCAATTTGGACTACCATTAATAGCATTTAAGTACTTCTAAAACTAATTTGATCTATTTAAATATTTTATTTAAATATGGTTATTTCCATTTAGTCATTTATTTTTGAGTAAGTTGAGCATTTACTATATAGCAAGTACGGCTAGTTGTCCAAGAGAGGATGAAATGTGTGAGAAGGTGAGGTTATAAAAATAAAGTGCTAATAGTCTAGTGAGAATGAGTTAGTTATTCAAATAGCTAGAATTTAATGTGAGAAATACAGTAATGTATAAATACCAAATTCTGTGGGTACACAAAAATATGAAGGGAAGGATTTCATTGAACCTGTCCACTTACTGTCCACTTTGTGGAATAGTGTGTCCCACAGATACTGATTTTGTTTAGTGAAAGGCATGAAAGATAATAAAATGCAGTTGGAGATTCATAGATTTGTAGGATGCATATAAAACACTCCCATCTTCCATCTGTCTGGGTGGATCATTATCCCCAGGAGGAATTTAGGTCAGCTCTAACCCAAAAGTCAGGGTTTAGGGAAGCATAGAACTCCTGGCAGTGGAAGATGTGATGAACCATAGCAAATTAAGTGCTATGAGAAGTTTAATATTTACAAAATTAAATGGTTACTTGACGGATCCTTTCCTATAGCCTACCACTTCCTATAGACTATTACTCACAGAGGATATGCACATTGGTGACATATAAAGTCAAGTACATAAATGACTGCTATCCCAGAAAAATGGTTTAAGAGAGGTTCAGAACACTATTAGTGCTCAGAGGAGGGTTAAGAACACCCAGTTAGTGAATTAGAAAATATTTTATAGAAATAAGAGCATGTGGCTTTGACCAACTACATGAAATTCAATGAGCAGAGAGAACGGAGAGGAAGAGCATCTCAGAGAGAATAACATGTCTAAAGGCCCAAAGCAGGAAATGTTAGTACCTATTATATAGTGGTTTAAGGAAGCAAGTAGCAAGGAGAAAGAGAAGCATACACAAGGACAAGAAAACAGACATAGGAGGAGAGGAGAATAGCTTGACAAGGTTGGGGGTTGGAGAAATGTGGATAGTGGAAACAAAATAGAAATAGAGGCTACGTAATAGGTAACTTGTGTTCATGAGTTCCCTATGTCTAAGCTTCTCCATTTTTTGACAGAAGAAGAATGGCTTCTTTTTTCTCTTTTATAAGCAATTATGAATTTTGACCCCTTTCCTAAAAGGTAAATAGAAATCTAGGTATGTTATTATGAACCTGAGTAATAATAGCTAATATTTATTGTTTTAGGTATTGTGATAATAGGTTATCTCATTTAAAGAGCACAACAACATGAGGCAAATAGTACTACAATTCTCATTTTACAGAAGAAAAAACTAAAGTTTAGCAAAGTTAATTGATCTTGAGCTTTCCCAAAGTCAATAAATAACGAAGTCAGAATTCAAATACCAAATGCAAAGCTGAAGAAAAGTTTTTGTTCATGTGCTCTAGATATATGATCTCTATAGGGGCTTTCAAATAAGTCAATTTATTCAAATAACCAATTTTATCATTTTTGTAAAAAAAGGGAATCTATTAAAAATAAATATCTTATTTTGCTAGCAACTCAGAGGAATGTTTCCCTTCCTTTCAATCAATCACAAGTTGCTTATAATCTTCACAATCAGAATCAATCTAGCATAATACTGAAAAATTCCTGCCAAGCCCAAAGTTTCCAAATGACCTTGGAGGATCAGATAATCCCTTTACTAAATGCCATCATCACAATAGTATTACTTTTCCCCATCAAAACAAAATACCAACACTAGGGGAAATCTACCTTAAATGAAAGCAAGAAATGGACCAGAAGGACTTTTTTTGAAAAAAAAAAAAAAAAGTTCCCTCTGCAATGCTTTTTTCTATACATGTAAGAAAGAAAAGTATGCATGCATGTATGTTGTCTTATCATCAAGTGACTCCAAGAAAAAGTCATACTTCAAAACAGAAGGAGTATTTCTATATAAAATCCACATAATGATAATAATCTTTTCTTTAGTTTTATAAAGGCAACCCATCTAAATGAATTCTTAACTTCTAGTTGGGAAAACTAAGTTAACTAACAAATAGAGGATAGGAGTTGGGACATCATAGAAATGCCTTCTCCAAATTCTATAAAACTCACCCACATGGAGTATTTGCATTAAGCACTTGAATACAGGAGCTTATGAGGAAAATTCTCACTCTCAGAGGAGCACCAAATGAAGAAATAACAAGTGGTACTAGCTGCCTTCCCACTTTCTCTACATTTTCCACTTTTAACCCCAAGGAAGAAGGTAACAAACTTCTTATTCCTTCCCGGAATGACAGAAACCTGACAGTACCTCTGAAAGGAGTGATCCTGATAAATAAAATGTCATTAAGTCTGAAACCAATAGTTTCATGGACAACATTTAAATTGTTTCCATGTGCCTTATGCTCATGCAGGATCAATCATGGTGATTGGTGTATTATAATCTCCTCTGACTAAACTGGGGAGTTTTGCTTCTTCCCCAAGGAACTCAATTTGCATGAAAGGAACCTTCCTTGCTTCCATTTATTTATTTATTTTTTCATAATAACTATAATATAAAGGACTAAAGCAAAGCCCAAACTCAGAGATTCCCATTTTTCTATTATTGGCAGGCATTTGTGCCACTGAAAACCTCACTTAGCATATTTTATCCTACATTTGCTTTCATTTCATTTTTGTGTTAATTTCATCCCAGTTTTGTGATGATAAAACTTTCAGTATTTTCAAGAAAACTACTTAGAGTACAATAGAATTTAAGTCTGTGAAGTACTATTTTACTTTTTTTAAAGAAAAAGAGTTTTTTAAAACCTAAATACAATTAACATATAATGCATTATTAGTTTCAGAGGTAGATTTCAGTAATTTATCAGTATTATATAATATCCAGTGCTCATTGCATTACATGCCCTCCTTAATGTCCTTACCCAGTTACCTCATTCCCCCAACCCCCTTGCCTCCAGCAACCCTCAGTCTGTTTCCTATGATTAAGAGTCCCTTACAGTTTGTCTCCCTCTCTGATTTCATTGTTTTATTTTTCACTCCCTTCCCCTATGATCCTGTTTCATTTCTTAAATTCCACATTTGAATGAGATTATATGATAATTGTCTTTCTCTGATTGGCTTATTTCTCTTAGCATAATACCCTTTAGTTCTATCCATGTCATTGTAAAAGGCAAGATTTCTTTTTTTCTAATGGCTAAGTAGTATTCCATTGCATATATATATACATCTTTATTATCCACTCATCTGTCAAAGAACATCTGGGCTCTTTCCATAGTTTGGCTATTATGGACATTGCTGCTATAAACATTAGGGTGCAGGTGCCCCTTCAGATCACTGCATTTGTATCTTTGGGGTAAACACCTAGCAGTTCAATTGCTGGATCACAGAGTAGCTCTATTTTTAACTTTCTGAGGAACCTCCATACTGTTTTCCAGAGTGGCTGCACCAACTTGCATTCCCACCAACAGTGTAAGAGGGTTCCCTTTCTCGACATCTTCACCAACATTTGTTGTTTCCTGACTTGTTAATTTTAGCTATTCTGACTTGTGTGAAATGGTATATATCATTGTACTTTGATTTGTATTTCCCTGATACCTGGTGATGTTGAGCATTTTCTCATGTGTCTCTGTCATTTGTCTGTCTTCCTTGAAAAAATGTCTGTTCATGTCTCCTACCCATTTCTTGATTAGTTTATTTGTTCTTTCAGTGTTGAGTTTGATAAATTATTTATAAATTTCGGCTACTAGTCCTTTATCTGATAGTGCATTTGCCAATTCCTTCTCCCATGCTGTCAGTTGTCTTTGGGTTTTGTCGACTGTTTCCTTTCTTGTACAAAAGCTTGTAATCTTGATGAAATCCCAACAGTTCATTTTGCCTTTGTTTACCTGGGCTCAGGATATGTGTCCAGCTGAGGTCAAAGAAGTTGCTGCTTGTGTTTGCCTCTAGGATATTGGTGGACTCCTGTCTCACATTAAGGTCTTTCATCCATTTTCAGTCTATTTTGGTGTACGGTAAAAGAAAATGGTCCAGTTTCATTCTTCTGCATGTGGCTGTCCAATTCTCCCAACACCCTTTGTCAAAGAGACTGTCCTTTTCCATTGGAAATTCTTTCCTGCCTTGTCAAAGATTAGTCGACCATAGAGTTGAGAGTCCATTTCTGGGTTCTCTATTCTGTTCCATTGATCCATGTGTCTGTTTTTCTGCCAGGACCATACTGTCTTGATAATTAAGGCTTGTAATAAAGTTTGAAGTCCAGAATTGTGGTGCTATCAATTTTAGTTTTCCTTTTCTTTTTCAACAATCCTTTAGCTATTTGGGGTCTTTTCCGGTTCTATACAAATTTTAGGATTACTTGGTGGTATTTTGATAGGGATTGCATTAAATGCATAGATTGCTCTAGGTAGCATACACATTCTAACAAAATTTGTTCTTCTAGTCTGTGAGTTGTGAATGTGAATAATCAGTCATGAATGTTTTTTCCATTTCTTTGTATCTTCCTCAATTTATTTTATGAGTGTTATATAATTTTCTGGAATACAAATTCTTTACCTCTTTGGTTAGGTACATTCCTAGGTATTTTATTGGTTTTGGTGCAATTGTAAATGGGATTGACTCTTTCATTTCTCTTTCTACTGTCTCATTGTTAATATATAGAAGTGCAACTGATTTATGTGCATTGATTTTATATCCTGCCACTTTACTGAATTCCTGTATGAGTTCTAGCAGTTTGGGTGTGGAGACTTTTGAATTTTCTACATAGAGTATCATGTCATCTGTGAAGAGTGAGTTTGACTTCTTCTTTGCTGATTCAGATGCCTTCTCTCTCTTTTTGTTGTCTGATTGCTGAGGCTAGGACTTCTAGTACTATGTTGAAAAGCAGTGGTGATAGTGGACATCCCTGCTGTGTTCCTGACCTTAGTGGAAAAGCTCTCGGTTTTTCCATTGAGAATGGTATTGCTGTGGGTTTTTCATAGATAGCTTTTATGATATTGAGATATATATCCTCTATCCCTACACGGTGAAGAGTTTTAATCAAGAAAGGACACTATACTTTGTCAAAGCTTTTCCTGCATCTACTGAGAGTATCGTATGGTTCTTGTTCTTTCAATTATTAATGGATTGCATCGCATTGGTTGATTTGTGATGTTGAACCAACCTTGCAGCCCAGGTTGGTCATGGTGAATAATCTTTTTAATGTAGTGTTAGATCCTATTGACTAGTATTTGGGTGAGAATTTTGACATCTATGTTCAGCAAGGATATCGGTCTGTAATTCTTTTTGGTGGGATCTTTGTCTGGTTTTGGGATCAGGGTAATGGTGGCCTCATAAAATGAGTTTGAAAGTTTTCCTTCTATTTCTATTTTTGGAAATAGCTTCAGAAGAATAGGTATTAATTCTTCTTAAAATGTTGGTAGAATTTTCCTAGGAAGCCACCTGACTCTGGACTCTTGTTTGTTGGGAAATTTTTGATTACTGCTTCAAATTCCTAGTGTTTATAGGTCTATTCTGGTTTTCTATTTCTTCCTGTTTCAATTCTGGTAGTTATATTTCTCTAGGAATGCATCCATTTCTTCCAGATTGCCTAATTTGTTGGTATATAGTTGTTCATAATATGTTCTTATAACTTTGTATTTCTTTGGTATTTCTTTGCGATCTCTCCTCTTTCCTTCATTGTTTTATTTATTTGGGTCGTTTCTCTTTTCTTTTGATAAGTCTGGCCAGAGGTTTATCAATCTTATTAATTCTTTCAAAGAACCAGCTCCTAGTTTTGCTGATCTGTCTTACTGTTCTTTTGGCTTCTGTTTCATTGATTCTGTTCTAATCTTTATTAATTCTCTTCAGCTGGGTTTAGGTTTTATTTGATGCTTTCTCCTTTAGGTGAAAAGTTAGGTTGTGTATTTGAGACCTTTCTTGTTTCTTGAGAAAGGCTCCTATTGCTATATATTTCCTTCTTTAGACCACCTTTGCTGCATCCCAAAGGTTTTGAACAGCTGTTTTCATTTTCATTTTCATTTGTTTCCATTAATTTTTTAAATTCTTTAATTTCCAGGTTGACCCATTCATTCTTTAGAAGGGTGCTCTTTAGCCTCCATATATTTGGGTTCCTTCCAAATTGTCTCTTGTGATTGAGTTCCAGTTTCAAAGCACTGTGGTCTTAAATACGCAAGGAATAATCCCAATCTTTTGCTACCAGTTGATACCTGATTTGTGACCCAGTATGTGCTCTATTCTGGAGAATGTTCTATGTGCACTAGAGAAGAATGTGTATTCTGTTGCTTTAGGATAGAATGGTCTGAATATATATATATGTGAAGTTCTTCTGATCCAGTGTATCATTCAAAACTCTTACTTCCTTGTTGACCTTCTGCTTAGATGATCTGTACATTGCACTGAATAGGGTGTTAAAATCCTCTACTATTATTGTATTATTATCAATATGTTTCTTTACTCTTTTTATTAATTGGTTTATACACAATTGGCTGCTCCCATGATAGGAACATAAATATTTACAATTCTTAGACCATCTTGTTGGAAAGACTCTTTAATTATGATATATAGTATCCTTCCTCATCTCTTATTATACTTCTTTGTTTAAAATCTAATTTCTCTGATACAAGGATTGCTACCCCAGCTTTCTCTTGATGTCCAATAGCATGATAAATGGTTTTCCACCTTCTCATTTTCAATCCGTGTGTGTCTTTGGGTCTAAAATGGGTCTCTTGCAGACATCATATCAATGGGTCTTGCTTTTTTTTTTTTTTATCCAATCTGATACTCTGTGCCTTTTAATTGGGGCATTTAGGCCATTTACATTCAGAGTAACTATTGAAAGATATTAATTTAGTGACATTGTATTACCTATAAGGTCACTGCTTCTCTATATTGTCTCTGTTCCTTTCTGGTCTGTGTTACTTTTGTCTTTCCTCACTAAAAGGAACCCCTTTAATATTTCTTACAGAGTTGGTTTAAGGGTAACAAATTCTTTTAGTTTCTATTTGTCCTGTAAGCTCTATATCTCTTTCTATTTTGAATGACATTTTTACTGGATGAAGTATTCTTGGCTGTGTATTTTTCTCATTTAGATCCTTGAATATATCATGCCAGTCCTTTATAGCCTGCCAGGTGCCTGTGGATAGGTCTGCTTCCAGTCTAATGTTTCTACCCTTGTAGGTTATGAACTTCTTGTCCTGAGCTGCTTTCAAGATGTTCTCTTTTTCTCTCAGATTTGCAATCTTCACTATTACATTTTGAGGTGTTGACCTACTTTTATTGATTTTGAGGGGTGTTCCTGTGCCTCCTGGAAGTGAACGCCTGTTACTATCCTCAGATTAGGGAAGTTCTCTGCCATAATTTACTCTAATATACCTTCTGTCCCTCTCTCTCTTCTTCTTCTGGGATCCCAATTATTCTAATATTCTTTTGCTTTATGGTATCACTTATCTCTCAAATTCTCCCTTCATTATCCAGTTATTGTTTATCTGTTTCTCAGCTTCTCTATTCTCTATCATTTTGTCTTCTATATCACTAATTTTCTCTTCTGCCTCATTTATCCTAGCAGTTAGAGCCTCCATTTTTTATTGTATTTCATTAATAGCCTTTTTTATTTTGACTTGATTAGATTTTAGTTATTTCTCCAGAAAAGATTCTCTACTGTCTTCTATGCTTTTTTCCACCCCAGTTAGTACCTTTGTAATTGTTATTCTGAACTCTAGTTCTGACATCTTATTGATATCCATACTGATTAGGGCCCCGGCAGTCAGTACTGCCTCTTGTTCTCATTTTTGAGATGAGTTTTTCTGTGTTGTTGTTCTTACAGAAGTGGTCACTTTTCTACATGTAAAGTTGCAGCACTTCTTTTCTTAGATCTCTGATTAGGTTCACAGTGTGCAGAATGATTTTATGGTTATCTAGCTAAATTCCTGGGACCAGACAAAAGTAAGATCTACTACTCCTCCACCAACTTGGACCTGTGGTCTATTGTTTTACTTTTGATACAACTTTTTATCCTTCAGATATTTATTGTTTTTTTTTTAAGATGTTTTATTTATTTATTTGACAGAAAGAGAGAGATCACAAGTAGGCAGAAAGGCAGGCAGAGAGAGAGAGGAAGAAGCAGGCTTCCCGCTGAGCAGAGAGCCCGATGTGGGCCTCCATCCCAGGACCCTGAGATCATGATCTGAGCCGAAGGCAGAGGCTTTAACCCACTGAGCCACCCAGGCGCCCACAGATATTTGTTTTTAACAGTAGTTAAGAGAGAGGTGCCTGGGTGACTTAGTTATTTAAGTCAGTTAAGACTCCTGATTTTGGCTCAAGTCACGATCTCAGGTTTGTGAGATCAAGCCCTTTGTCACGATCTATGCCCAGCTTCAGATTATCTTTCTGCTCTCCTCCCCCCACCCTCTCCTTGTCCCTTTCTCTCTCTCTCAAACAAACAAAACAAAAAATAATTAAAAGAAAATTGAGCCTTAGAACCAAGTACATTTTAAAACATACTTGATATAGGAAATGGAAAAGGAGGTTTTAAATTCCAGTTCTGAAAGTATGTCTTTCCTCTCATTTCCACAGAAAATGGTGTCCATTATAACAACTAACTCGCAATCCTGGACACAATTGCAACAATAGATTTTTGCTTTTGTTTTACAAATTCCTTTTAATAGGTTATACGTTGCTTAAAGAAAAGGGATACATATGCTATTTTTCTTAAACAAAATACATATGCTATTAATGTCCCCAGAATCTCTATAAATGAAGGCAATGATCTATAAAGGAGCAATTTGAAAACAGTAAGATCCCCACCCCTTTCTAAATTATCTATATATCCACTGTTCCATGGAATGTCACATTGGCTATATTATTCACACTAAACTAAAACATCAATGTACATAAAAGGAGTCACATTCTAGCACTTCTCAAATTTTTCTGGGGTATCACTGATGAGGGGGTGACTGAAGAGTGAATATATACACACTGAGGTTGGAGGGCAAGTCTCAAAGCAATCCACTTCTGACTTGAAATTTCCTTAAAGTCTTGTGGTATAGCTTTAAAATATATGTAAATTATATCTACTGTTGCCTACTGCATTTGTTTGATTTAATACAAAAATGAAAGTGCTCATGTGGATTAAAACTGACAAATGAAGATAGTATGGTTTGGGGTTTCCTACACTCCCTGGAAGATCTACAGAGGGATGCCACCCTTTAAGCCATTAGTGATCAATTAGCATGTGAATAAGGGCATTGGCTATTTTCTTTGGGGGGGGGGCATTAGCTACTTTCAATTGGTTCCTCTTTTTTAAATGGAAAGAGTGGTGAAGATAGAGATCCAGTAACAAGGAAAAGGCTAGCAGTGAGGGATGAGTTCCTCAATTTTGATGATGCACTGCTTCTCAATGTTATTTTGAGTCCAGGAAGAAAAGGATGCCACAATAAAAAAAGGAAGTGGCTAAAATAAAAGCCTAAAGGTAAACCAAGTGAAATTTACTTCATGATTTACCTAGGGCCAAGGAAAGATACTTCACAGAAAATGAAGTGACTGGACTTGGTGATTTATAAAAAACAATGTTCTTGACATTGAGTGGAAAAAGGCAAACAACTACAAGTGTTTTATTAATAAAGGAAAGTTAACTTCATTGCATCCTTTAAAAAACATAAAATTAAAGAATTCTAGTTTCTTGGCATTAAAAAGTTATATATTTTATCTCATTTTAATAAGAATTTTAAATAATTGATATTTCTTTTTGTTTTTTTTTAAAGATTTTATTTATTTGACAGAGAGAAACACAGCCAGAGAGGGAACACAAGCAGGGGGAGTGAGAGAGGGAGAAGCAGGCTTCCCACCGAGCAGGGAGCCTGATGTGGGACTCGATCCCGGGTCTCCAGGATCATGACCTGAGCTGAAGGCAGTCGCTTAACCAACTGAGCCACCCAGATGCCCAATAATTGATATTTCTTATCAAAAGTTATTGAAAGATATCAGCTATCAGGGCCTCCTGAGAATATACATTCTAGTGTATAGTTGCTTAGTGATTATACTAACAATATGAAATACAGACTTCCACACACGGAACAGCTAAAAATCTCAAACATGTATTCAATCAGAGCAATCAAACTTATCTTGTTTCTGAGCCTCAACCTAATAGATATGAGTAGTTGATTGCTTTTTTAAACTCTTTACACAGTAAGTTCCTACATATGTACAAAATATGAATCCCCACATACCCATCACTCAACTTTAAGATTTTTTCAATCTTGTTTCTTCTATCCAAGCACTTGTGTGTATTTTCTGGGAATATTTTACAGTGAATTCCAAACACCATGCTATTTACCCATAAATATTTCAGTATGTATATCTAATTGATTTTACATAATCTCCATTGCCATTAATAATATAATCCTTTAATGTCATACTTTATATGTTTTCTAGTAAATTCATCAGTTGTATCTTACTGAATAAAGTGTATATAATTTATTATTTTCATACTATTATCTACGTGGAACTACTTAGTCTGAATTTAGTAAACATATCATCCACATCTAACATTTTAATTGAATTGACTGGTAAATTCAGTTATAAATTGTACTAAGGGGTTTTTTTCCCTATCCTAACCAGCCAAGTCAGTAAACCAATCTGTTGTTACAGACCTTATCTTAAAAATAAGCCTCTGAGTATGTATACACTGGATCAAATCAACCACATCATATTCAAGTCATTATAGACGCCAGATTATGTAATCATTAGAATAGCTGGTTATTAATCCAGGAATTAGATTATGCCACGAAACTCCAAAAACATTAACATAGAGGGGCAGTGAGGTTGTGAAAAGAGACCTTTGGAATACACACAAATCTGTGTTCCAATCTCTACTCTGCTACTTAAGTAATGCCTTTGTTATTCAACTTGTTAGTTAATAGCCTGATTTTCAATAACCTCCTCTATAGTATGGGGATAAAAATGCCATTATAGCTAGTGTGAGATATACATGAGTTCAATATATGTAAACCATCTGCCACATGACAAATACTCCATAAATTCCTCCCTGGAGAGCCTCCTAATCAATACTCAACAATTAGATGAAAGCAATCTAAAAATCATCCTTAGTTCATATGTGATTTAAACATCTTGTACAATATTTCAAATACAACTGTCCCATAGGGTCAATAACAATAAATGGTAATCATTTAACAAATACTTACAATTTCTTAACTTTTCCACTAAATAGATACAAGAATTTACTTATTTCTTTTATGTTAGGTGAAAAAGATAATTAGCAATCTCAACTTTTCTTGAATAAATTGTTGTAGAATAAAACTGCTCATATCTTTATCAGGTAAGTAGCTCAATGACATCTGTACTTTGGGGATCAAGAACTTTATAAATTAGTTATTATTAATCTTTAAAATTTCTTTTAAAGATTTTATTTATTTATTAGAGAGAGAGAGAATGAGTGAGAGAGCACAAGAGGGTCAGAGGGAGAAGCAGACCCTCCACCGAGAAGGGAGCCCCATGTGGGACTCAATCCCAGGACTCCAGGATCATGACCTGAGCCGAAGGCAGTTGCTTAACCAACTGAGCCACCCAGGTGCCCTGATCTTTATTTTATAGATGAAGAAAGCAGGCTCAAGGATCCAGTAAGAGTCAGACTAGAAATTTACACTGTTGCCCAAAACCAAATGTATTCCAAGAATTTATCTCTGTCTAATGATTTAAGGATAGTATACAAAGTATTCTTTTCTCCCAGAAAAGGAGAAGATATTAATATATATGTATGGATATCATAACATCTCACTACATTACATAGGAATATCAAAACTAAATCATGATGTAGCCATGCAACAATGACTTTGTGAAAATAGCATATACACATAGGCATGCAAAATCTACCCGTTCTAATAATCCCAGTGTGCCTTTGTGGCTCCCAGAAACTCTCTTTGTTGATGAAGATGCTTTTTAATGCAGCAAGGTTGAGGGTTATTGATCTATAAAAGTCTTTATGATTCAGCTGCTGTGGAACTGTCTACAATGCCTGGGCCTCAAGAGTGTGATTTTCCAGTGATGCCAAGTTGATTCTTGGAAATTTACATGCTGTTATCTGTTTGACAATAAATTGCTCTGTAAATCCTTTATTTGATACACATACAGGGCCCTTTATAATAACAAGCTGTATATCTTAATGGCTAATTTGTCTTTCTTTTTTTATATTCCTCCTGAAAACTGGCCTTAATCTGTGCAGAGGTCACTTATTAATAGAATTCATAGGCTCTGTATAAAGCAAGTAAGTTGTTTTAGCTTCAGATTTCACCATAGAGCGCTGATTGCTTTCTGTGGTTTACCTGAGAGATGGATAAGATTCAATTTTTGAATTATTTCTTTCTAAAAACAAACAAACAAACAAACAAACAAGCAAACACATATTAAGGGCAGAACCACCAAAGCCAGACTGCCTGGTTTGAATCCTAGCTCTACCATTTATTGCTTCCATGATCTTGAGACACTTATATAATTTTCTGAGCTTTAAGTTCCTCACATTTGAAATAAGGAAATACATAAAATTGTTCCTACTCCACAGAATTGTTACAAGGATAAAATGAGTTAAGAATACTGAAAGTTCTTGGGGCACCTGGTACACAGTAAGTTCTCAATAATAGGAATCACTGCTATCACTAACATATATAGCATATATTGTAAGGGATATGTGAATGCTGACTTCATCCCAAAAAACATAGCACTGGGTACTTTCAAAATATTTTAATCAATTTTGATAGTAATATGTACATACTGTCTTCTCTGTTTTGCTAACAAATTAACTAAAACTCAGAAAGGTTACTCACACTAAATTTACCAGCAAGCAACTGAGTTGAGAACTGACTTGATGAGTACCACAGCAGCCTCACTGTCAGCCAGCCCTCCGGGGGTCTACTAAGGGGTACACCACATGCTCATATTACCACAAAGGTTTAATATTTTTTAAAAGATTTTATTTATTTATTTGACAGACAGAGACCACAAACAGCAGAGAAGCAGGCTTTCTGCCGAGCAGAGAGCCTGACATGGGACGCGATCCCAGGACCCTGAGATCATGACCTGAGCTGAAGGCAGAGGCTTAACCCTCTGAGCCACCCAGGTGCCCCTATTTTACTTTATTTTTAAGTAGGCTCCACACCTAGCATAGAGCCAAATGCAGGGCTTGGACTCATGACCCTGAGATCAAGACCTAAGCTGAGATCAAGAGTCAGATGCTTAACTGGCTGAGCCACCTAGGCAACTTTAGCTAATTATTCTGATGAAGTTTTTAATAAGTATGTGGTTTTCCTAGTAGGGGCCAGCAGAAGTAAGCAGATGGATGGGCCACAGAACTTCTTCCTGGGGGAGATAGCCATGGATCCATGAGTTTAAAATCAAGCTCTTCAAAAACACTGTTCCTTTGTGGTGCCTGGGTGGCTCAGTCATTAAGCGTCTGCCTGCGGCTGAGGTCATGATCCCGGAGTCCTGGGATCAAGCCTGCATCAGACTCCCTGCTCGGCAGGAAGCCTGTTTCCCCCTCTCACTTCCTTTGCTTGTGTTCCCTCTCTAGCTGCGTTTCTCTGTTAAATAAATAAAGAAATTTTTTTTAAATGTGGTTCCTTCTATTTTCATGTGCTAGCCCATCCCACATCCTTTCACTTTTTCATCCTTAAGTTATAAGCTTAAATTCTCTCAGAAGAACTTCACCTGACCAACCTATATGATCTATTATTCTTTATATCACCACTGCGTTCATATTACTTGCAGTCTTTTCATGATCTTCATTTAATAATATTTTTATTTGCTTGCTGAATCCTTTCCTATTTATAAATATAGGATCCATGAGGAATGGACTGTAGCAAATATTCAATAAAATAAATGCCAAATAATGAATGAATACATGAATCCAGAAATATTTAGATTTTATCTCACATTTCTCAATTTTCTGGTCTTAAATAGATAACTTCTAATATCTCAAATGTTATCCTTTATTCACAGAACTCTGCCTTTTAGAGATGTGATAGTTTAAAAAAGTATGATAGTCTTAGAGATATAGCATTATAACTCATATAAAAATTAAAAGAAACCCATCAATTAATCTTCTATTTTATATATAAGTAGATTGAGTTTTTCCTCCACTAATGTAAAATAGACATTGCAAAGGAGACATTACAAAATACACATTGCAAAATGAGGACAATAATAGAACTGAATTCATAGGATAGTTGGGATGATTAAATCATGCAGGTTAAGCACTTAGAGTGCTACAGTTAGCATTCATAATTCATTGTTATTTTTGATAATGATGATGACGATGTGTTTCTATAACCTTAGCACTGCTACTGTGGCTACATCTCCTTCTACAGAACAATAACAACTGGGCAGAAACCACAGTGCAAGTAGTGGGAAGGTGGTGAAAGTACAGCCACACAACATTCTTTAAAAAAGTCATAGGCCCCTGCAAATGGATAAAACCTTGCACAGATCTGATTGGGTGTTTACTCCAAAGATACAGATGTAGTGAAAAGAAGGGCCATATGTACCCCAGTGTTCATTGCAGCAATGGCCACAATCACCAAACTGTGGAAAGAGCCAAGGTGCCCTCAACAGACGAATGGATAAAGATACATAAAATTTAATACATAAAAAAAAAATGGAATATTATGCCTCCATCACAAAGGATGACTCCCCAACTTTTGTAGCAACATGGACCAGATTGGAAGAGATTATGTTGAGTGAAATAAGCCAAGTAGAGAAAGTCAAGTATCATATGGTTTCACTTACTTGTGAAGCATAAGGAGTAATATAGAGGACAGTAGGAGAAGGAAAGGAAATGGGAAGTAGGGTAAATAAGGGAGGGAGACAAAATATAAAAGACTTTGGACTTAGAAACAGACTGAGGATCTTGGGGGGTTGGGGGGATGCGTGAGCTTGGTGGTGGGTATTGAGGGCATGTATTGCATGGAGTACTGGGTGTGGGGCATAAACAATGAATCTTGGAACACTGAAAAATTAAAAAATACAAATACAAATAAAAATAAACCTTGCACAAATTATAATACAAATGAACAGAAAATGTGTTTCAATGTACCAAACTTAGATTAACATCAGCTTCTAAAGGACACATCAATTGGATCTGGCAGTGACACCTGCCATAGAAGGAATCAATATGTCATGGAGCAGGGAAGGCTGTTGTACTGATTTGAGCCTCAGGAAATGAAAAACCTATTAGTTCTCATAGAGAGCTCCCAATCTCCTCTCAGAGAGCATAAAGGGAGTCTTACAAAAGTAGTGGTTTGGGTAGGCAGTAATAGTCATTTCTCTTACTGTATCATCTTAATTGCAGACTCTATTTACTCTTCAGGTGTGGTGCAGAACAGGGCTTGGAAAACTTTTCTATGAAGAGCCAGATGGAAAATACATGGTTTTGAGGCCACATAGCCTCTATCACACTACTCAACCCCGCCACTGCCATGCAAGAACATCCATATTTTTAATACAAAAAAAAAAGTGTGATTGTGATACAATGAAACTTTATTTACAAAACACAAGTGGGCCACAATTCACCTGCAGGTCTAGCTTTTGGTCTAGAGCATTGTCAAGACTAATTTTTCTTGATTAACTGCCCTATGTGTCCAGTGGACTCTTTCATTTCCAAAACCCTTTTTGCTCCTCTATCCTCAAATGTCACTTTCCCCACCTATTGTTGTCAAATTTAAATGATAAAATCCATGTTAAGTGCTGGGACAGAGTATCCAAAAACAACTTAGTTCAATGTGTAGATATAAACCTGAAAGCTAGATTGCCTAGTCTGAATTCTAGCTCTGCCACTTATTAGCTATGTGGTCTTGAACAAATTGCTTAACTTCCCTGTACCTCAGTCTTTCCCCCTGTGAAATGAAATAATAAAAGTTCTTATTTTAGAGGTGCTGGGTGGGTGGCTCAGTCTGTTAAACATCTGTCTTTGGCTCGGGTCACGATCCCAGGGTCCTGGGCTGGAGCCCCGCATCAAGCTCCCTACTCAGTGGGTAGCCTGCTTCTTCCTCTGCATCTGCTCCCCCTTGCTTCTTGCTTATGCTCTTTCTTTCACTCTTCCTTTCTATCTCAAATAAATAATTTTTTTTAAAAACAACAGTACTTATTTCACAGGTTATCAAGCAAAAATGCAGTGAGAAAATTCATATAAATTGTTTAGAACAGTACCTCCTAGCACATGGCAAGCAGTATATGAATGTTCACCACCACCACCACTACTACTACTACTACTACTACTACTACTACTACTACTATAGCTTCATAACTCTTAGTCATACTAAATGATATAGCTATTTAACTGAAAATCAAGAAGAGCTGCATTAGAATGTGGTATAAAGAATTAATGCTAGGAAAGCCAGGAAAGACCAGAATGGGCTAGAATTAGGGTGCTGAATGTAAAGGTGGACACTCAATTAGGGCCAAATTATGTGGAATGTTAAATCAACTAATATTCTGGACTTTTCTCAAAGAGAGGAAATGCCTAAGTTAATTGCTATTCTAGACCTAAACTGGTGAATGATGAATAATCAGTGAAGCAGACATACAGATTTCAGAAAATCTTATTTTAAAAGACAGGGGCTCAGAGCCTCTTGAATTCCAAGCACCATGAATACAACACTGACTAGTCTGTTGGATTTATGCCCATAGAACTTGAGTGGTTTCCCCCAAGGT
This sequence comes from Spilogale gracilis, assembly GCA_004023965.1. Classification (NCBI taxonomy): domain Eukaryota; kingdom Metazoa; phylum Chordata; class Mammalia; order Carnivora; family Mephitidae; genus Spilogale; species Spilogale gracilis. The sequence continues at coordinate 41,132 of PITA01012589.1, forward strand.
TCCTATTATCTTCCAGTTTATCTGTTGACCTGGAATAGGGTGGGGAAAGGGTAGGGAAGAAAGGCTCAAAGCCAACATGTAAAATGAGTTTTTCCCAGAATGTAAGAATTGCAACAAGCAGCTAATGTCAAAAATGAACTACTTTTTTCATACAAGATTCATACAAGATTTGAAGGAGAAGAAACTCTACTACAGAGACTAAAGCCATTGTCGCAAATACACAACAGAGTAGATAAGAAGCAATAAACATATTCATATAAAGAGACAAACGTCAAAGTAAAGTTATATAGCATATCCATTTGTAATGGGCCGTATGAGCAGGGGTCTATATTTTATTCCCACAACACAGGGCTGTCCAGGACTGTGTTTTTAAGCACAATCTCAAACTACAGAATTGTATGGTAGAATCAGCAGAAAGCCAAAATGCACTAGCATTCTGAATGATCAAGAAACATCACTGGAGAAGCGGTGTCCTGGGACATATAGGAAAACTAATATAGTTCTTATTTATTAGAGTAGTGCCATCCAATAGAAATATATTGCAATTCACATGTATAATTTAAAAGTTTCTTATACTCATTTTAAAAAGTAAAAATATATATTTTTATTTAATCCAATATATCCAAAATATTATCATTCCCACATGCAATCAATATAAAAAATTAATGTGATATTTTACTTTCTTTTCTCCATACTAAGTCTTCATGGTCCATTATGTCTTTTACACTTGCAGCACATATCAACTTGAATGAAAAATTTTCACTGGTAATATCTGACCTATATCCAGATTTATAAAATGTACAGCTGGAGAAGTAAACTCACAAACCTAAGTTATTCCAAACATATAAAGTTTTCCAATAATTGAATTGAATATTAGTTTTTAAATCTAGATTTAAATAATTTAAGAATATTAAATTTCTGGGGTGTTTGGGTGGTTCAGTGGTTAAGCCTCTACCTTCAGCTCAGGTCATGATCCCAGAGGCCCAGGATCAAGCCCCACATCAGGCTGCCTGCTCAGTGGGAAGCTTGCTTCTCCCTCTCTCACTCTCCCTGCTTGTGTTCCCTCTCTGATTGTGTTTCTCTCTGTCAAATAAATAAAATCTTTAAAAAAAAATTAAATTTCTGTTCCACAGTCACACACGTGACATTTCAAGTGTTCCTTAGCCACATGTGGTTACCATATTGGACAGATCAGAAAATGAGAACCAGGTAGGGTTAACCCTGGATGGGATAGCTAAAGGAAGGCTACCAGTAGTCTGATGTAAAGAAAGTATCTGAGAGATTCAATGTCCTTCAGGCTCAGAGTACTGTTCTTAAACCACTGAGTATATCATGTACTATCAGTCTCTATCACAGTACTTAGTATTTTGTTAATAGTGTGCTTCAAGTGGTAACCCCACCACAATTAAGGGTTATCACAATTAAGAACTGTCTTTATAATTATTATTATTTTGTAATCTTTACAATGCTTACTATACAAAAACATTGTGACCAGAAAACAATTGATCAATTCATTGATTTAATTGATTATATTACAATTCTTCATAAAACACATTAAGTTTACTAAGCACAAAAGCCAAGGTTATTCTGATTGATTAGTGCTCACAGAAAAGCCTTAAAGGAAAAAAGGAAATATTGTCTAAGATGAACAGATAAGAATTGTTAGATAATAAGAACAGGACACAAAGGCTCCCAATAAGCTACTTCTAGGAGTTGTAAGGGGAGTATGTAGTAGAGGTCTTGTGGGTAGAACAAAAAGTGTAAGACAGGATGTGGGTCAGAAGGTAGTCTATAATGTTGAGAACCAGTCTTGAACTACAAAATTAAAGTGGGAACTTAATATGAAGCAGGACCACTGCATGTATATAAAAATAAAAGAAATAGAATAATCAAAATGGCATTCAAAGAAAATTAATTCTTGCTGTGGTATCAAATCCTGTAGAAGTAAAGTTAGTTTGGGCATGTTATTTGTATCTGTGGAAATGGATGAGAAAGGGGTAAATCAGAAGATGTTGTAATTAATGCTATTAAAACTGGTCATGGGGCACATGGGTGGCTCAGTCATTAACCTTCGGGCTCAGATCATGTTCCTAGGGTCCTGGGATTGAGCCCTGCATTAGGCTCCCTGCTCAGCGGGGAGCCTGCTTCTCCCTCTCCCACTCCCCCTGCTTGTGTTCCCTTTCTCGCTGTCTCTCTCTCTGTCAAATAAATAAACAAAATATTTAAAATAAAAAAATGTAAAAAACTAGCCATGAAATGATAGAGTACTTATTTAAAACTATTCATAGAATTTCCAAACATGGCTAATTTCTAGCCAGAGTATATTTTAAACACTGTGTAAACTGGCTCCAAAGTTGTGTATAAAGTACCCTAGCCAACTGCACATATGGTTGAAAATGCCTGCAGTCAAAAATCTGATAGATTTTTCAAGTAGAGGAAATGGGGGTACTGCAGTTCTGGGACCTCCTGACCCCTCCAAAAGAACACTATTTGACAGTCTGCAAATGATTTAATAGTTAGTCAGACAGGGTTTGTAAAACCAATAATTTCTGTCTCTGCAACTTTTTGAAATACAAGTAGATATGATGAATTGTGTGTAAATAGATTAACTTTCTGAGCAACTCTACTGAGCAAGGATTCAAGAAAGAAATGACAAGGCAGAGATCTACCTTGAACTGAATTATTAAATAATTTTTTTACTTATTTATTTTGTTAAGAGTAGGCAGTGCCTTGTCCTACATAACCACAATGAGCCTAGTGAGTTCCAACACAAGGAGATTGGTTTTCAGCCTTTGAAAGAAAGGAGGGCTGCATGCAAGCTCAAGCAAAGTATTCACCTAGAGTTCCCCCTTTTCTGAGTATTAAGCTCAGTCATGCAAGATCTTAACAGAATTTTAACATAGGTTGACCTTCAGGATATTCCTATCAACATCTAGACTCCATTCATTCCATGCCCACTCCTACTCACAAAGTGTTCTGTGTCCCAAGCCATTCTTAGTGACAAATGCCCCCTCTAATAGTCCATACACTAGACCCTAGTGACATGATAATTTACCGTTTCTATCTCTTCACTCTCTGATAAGCTAATCTTTGCTAATAGGTTTATTGGTTTGTCACTTTTCACTAATCCTAGACAACGGTAATGTCTTAATTAGATTAAAATACACCGAGACCTTTAAGTAATCACTAATAGGGAATTATAAATGCCAACAGCACCTAGTTGTAAAGACAAATTGAAGAGACTGGGTTCCTTGGTACCCTACAAATAATACTGGGTAGACACCTTCTCCAGTTACATCTAGCAATAACTCTGCCCAAATCCTGATGCACACCTCCTACCTAATTCATCTACAAAAGAAACATGCCCTGACTACCTAATGTATGGGGACAACATGCTAGATATTACTACTACAAAGGTCAGTAAGACAAGGGTGGTATTCTCAAGAAAGCCCCAGTCAAGTGTGGTAAGTAAACATATTAAATAACAATTACAACCTAAGTCTTAATGAGTGAAGTCTGGTGAGGATACAGAAAAGGGGAAAAGCAACACTTTCTGGAAGATTAGTGAAAGATTTTATTTGGGAGGTGAAAATTGTGCTGAGTCTCAAAGGATGAGTAAATAAGAGTTTACTAAGCAAAATGAATAAAGGGCTTTATAGGCAGCTGAGGGAGGAGAAAAGAGAACGGGAGAGACAGCAGAGATGGGGGAGTAAGAGAGTGCAAGAGAGACAAAGGGAAAGAGAGAGTGTGAGAGAGAGAGCCCAATTGACTGAGATTCCCAGATTTTATTTGACCAAATAAAATGGGGGCAAAGAAATGGAGAAGATGGGGATTAATCTTCTTTCTAGCCACTGAGGGAATATTCTCTTCACGGTATAGACAGAATAACTAAAAGAGAGGAAGTAGAATATTCTGAAAGAATTTGAAATGAATTTACATCTAACCCCAGTGGGTCTAGTTATAAAGTAAACTTACTTCCTTCTTAGTCTCCAAATATCCAATTACTGGAGTTACCTTAAGAAGAATTTGCATGTCTTTTTATTTTAACGCATAGATGGAAAATATTTTACAACTCTAACAATGATTGTTAATGTCAAATTTTCTTTGGCAAACAATTATTCAATACATTTGAAAGAAAACATTAAAGTCATTTTTATATACTCCCTTATAATAAAATGGCTGCTTACACTAAGTACTATGTACCAGACAATATCTAAGCATGAAATATATATAAACTCATTTTTTCCTCACAAACACATATAAATTAGGTATTAGGAAGATCTCCACTTTACAGATAAGGATTCCAAGGCACAGACAGGTAAAGTGACTAATGTAAGCTCACACAGTGAGTAAGTTACCACACCACACTATTTCTTGCAAGGATAGAAAGGGAACTACCAAATGTATCAACTGAAAAAAAACAGAATCTAGAAAAAAATTTAAGTATTATATTCTCCAGTTGTCGTGTCAATAGTCAAATGCCTGTCTTATGTCACTTAGACAGTCTCCTGAGATAGTTTCAGTTTATAAAGATTCTGATGGAAATGAACAACTGAAGCCATAGTTGAGTAAATATGATTAAACTCGGCAAATGAACCATCTCAAACTCGAAAGGTATATATTTGTGTTACCTTTTTTCCTATTGATAAATAAAAACTTATCCCAATCCAGCCACTAAATAATGGTTCTCCCTAGGGTAGCACAGGCATAGCATCTCCCTATTTAAGTAAACTTTGACAGCAAAACCTGCACTAATAGGAGCCAGATGGTTTCGAGAATGGACTTCTCTGCTCTGAAATAGAAAATGCTTCCACGAAACTTGAGGCCGGTGCTTCCACCTCATCTCTATCTTTTGCAACTCTCTGTGTGCGCACATATGTATGTAATATGTTATATGTATGGTTGCAGTGCAATACCTCTTTTAAAGAATAAGAAAAACTTAACCAAAAGTGGCTGGATAAGAACTAGCTTCTCTTTGTCACATGCAAATTGCTCCGCCTTTAATTACATGGGAGGTCTTCAGTTCCCTGCTTTCAGGAACAGCAGTGAAGAAATCAAGAGTTACATGTACAAAACTGAGGAACAGTTTTACTTCTGAAAGAAATAAGTCAGGATAAGCCAGACTTCATTCTTTTGTTGTAAGGAAGGCAATTTCTTCATTAGCAAGGAAGAAAAACAGAACTTGACCATAAGTTGCTCATAGTTATCTGGCTACTAAATATAGGAAGGAATTATATAAAGCTAGTAGAATGTAGTCTATTCCATGAAATGAAAATGACCCCAGTTATTTTCCAAAGCCAACATTCTGTTTGAATGCAAAGAAAGCTAAGGTGGAAATCAAAGAACGATGAGATTAATGATGTTAATTGCAGCTCTCTCTGCCCAGAAATCACTCTACCTTTGTTACTTTACTCTCCTCTCTTGATAATTGAAGATAATTCATAGTATTGTGAGATTAATAATAAAATAATAAGCATACATTAAATATTCTCAGTTTGGCTATTGATAATGGATATGAAAACACTTCAAAATATTAATCACACTACAGAAATTGTACTCTCTCTTCAGGCTCATGATTTCAGTAGAGAAGACTTTTTTTTTCCCTTTTCTACATAAGTATTAAGTTATTATTGTATCAAAGTGGATAAAATAGTGTTCACAGAAAATATGGTTTTGTTATTAAAACATTCCTCAAAGTATGTTAAATGTAGATGATAATACAGAGCATGAATAGATGAAATTGTACTTGAGGGTAACTAGGTAAAGATATGGAAAGGAGAGGGAATGGGGGGTGGCAACAAGTAAAAGGTTTATTATCCCAACACCGCACATTTGCTTTATGCACAGGAAAGTCACAGACAAAAAGCAAGCAGCTATAGAAGCCCATCGTGTTGATTTGATTAACTTTGAATATGTGTTCTACTATCTCCATGTTGTACAATTGTGGAAGTTTACTCAGATGAATGGCTAAAAACACAGCTAAGGGTGTTGCTCTAATTCAACAAAATTGAAACTCATAAAAAAAGGGGGGGCACCCTTTCTGTAACTATCAGCCATCTTCTTTCTTTCTTTTAAATGGGTTTAAAATAAATGTTCTCATAGAGAACAATAACTGATGAGACCAACATTCACTAATAAGGCAGGCTCAAAGATATCTTGTTCTGAGGATTATTTAAGCAAATCCATCCAATTAAGTATGGTGTCATCACATTCAATTTTGATCTCCCATTTTTCCAACATTTCAAAAAGAATTATTCATAATTTTTCCTTAAATATAAATGAGAGAAATCTTTGTTATTAATAACATGACCCACAAAGCTAGATTGAGAGCTATATTTGGAAGTTAAATACTGTAATGTTCATCCTTTTGAATTAGCTATTGTTTTTGTTGTTATTGTTATTGTTGTTGTTGTTTTTAAATTTTATTTATTTGACAGCGAGAAACACAGTGAGAGAGGGAACACAAGCAGGGGGTCGGGGGGAGAGAGGGAGAAGCAGGCTTCCCGCCGAGCAGGGAGCCCGATGTGGAACTCGATCCCGGGTCTCCAGAATCATGACCTGAGCCGAAGGCAGTTGCTTAACCAACTGAGCCACCCAGGCATCCCTGAATTAGCTATTGTATCTGCAAGTCAGATAATCAGGACAGAGCATAAATATGTGTATATTTGGAAAAACTGTCTGTATTAACTGCCTAAATTTTTTTCTAAATTTAGCCTAACTTTATAAATTTATTCAAAGAACATTTTGCCTTGTATTCAACTAAACTGCCAATGCTTACACATCTTCCTTCAAGTTTAACTTGCTACCCAGATGCTTCTTGTGCCATTTGTTGGTCTAAAATAAATAATAAATATATAAAGTCAAGGAATGCCAATAGCAAACTTATTGACAAATACAAAATTTGAAAATGACACAAGGAGCAACACAGGGTTTCTAAGGAGGATATATACCAAAGTCATAGAAGAACCATAAGTTCTTCCTGATGATCTCAAATTTCAAAATGACTAGATGAGCAATGATCTCCCTAGAAAACATAGATGCTAGTATACAGTGCATGTCAAGATGTCCTCTTTGATGTTTCAAGTTGAGGAACCTCAGTGATCCCTAACAAGTCACATACCAGAATGTGATTCACCCTGAATGGATGCATCCTGATGTATATTTGAGGATATTCTTTGCTTAAAAATTGAAGTACCAGGCACCTGGGTGGCTCAGTGGGTTAAGCCTCTGCCTTTGGCTCAGGTCATGATCTCAGGGTCCTGGGATCGAGGCTGGCATCAGGCTCCCTACTCAGCAGGAAGCCTGCTTCTCCCTCATTCACTCCCCCTGCTTGTGTTCTCTCTCTGGCTCTGTTTCTCTCTGTCAAATAAATAAATAAATAATCTTTTTAAAAAATTTGAAGTACCATAAAACCTGGCTTAAAATATTTCAGAAATTATGCAGAGGCTGATACCAAAATGAAGTCCCACTTTGCAAACATTCCCAGGAGAGCTTTCCATTATCAGAAGATACTGCCTACCTAGTCAAGTCTCTACAGCTTCTGAAGGATTGACACACCCATATCATAGTACAGTTTCAACTCAAGTTTGTTTAAAAATGACGAAACAATAGAAGTTGCATTTTCCTCATTATATTTTGTTTGTTGTGTTTTCCTCATTGTATTTCCTTTAGAGAAAGAGAGAAAAAAAAAACTAGAAAAAATGGAAACTCTAGACCAAGATGGTGACGTAGGAGGCTCCTGAATTCCCTCCTCCCACAGACACACCAAATGTACAGCTACACACAGGGCATGTTCCTCTGGGAAAAATCCAAAAACTACATATCCAGCAATGGAGAAAATATCTACATTAAAATGGGTAAGAAAGGCTGAGACACAGTATTACCATAAAGTCCACTCCTAGCACAGCAGCATACTATTAGGAAAAAAAACCCAACTTCCAGCTTCTCCTTGAGGGGTGAAGGATTTGGGCCACATATCTAGCATCCCTGCCTTAAGAGACCTGAGAGACCTGAACCCTAATCACTTAGGTCTGATAGGCAACAAGGCATTCTTGAGTCCCACAGGACTACAGCAAAAAAAAGGAGCCACTTTTTAAAAGGTACAGAGGCAGCTCCCGTGCTATTCATCCAGATTCTCAGCACAGAGGAAGCAGACAATCACGTCCATCTCCAAGTTCCTCCCTGGAAGGGGTTTGATACATACTTTCCCAGCTGCTGCCTGAGCGTCAAGCTTCCAATCTCCTTAGATCTAGTGCTAACTGTCATCCTCATTTTGGGGTACTGATGGTCTTGGCACACCCTTAACTACAGAGAGCCACTAAGAAGAAAGACAATGATTTGGATAATCACCAAGATTTGAAAGCAACTGTAATCTGGGCCAGATTGGTTGATGACATTCATCTCCCACATTTATCTCATGTGCAGAAGCCAGGAGAGTCAAGAAAATCAAAGAAACAAGAAAATATGTTCCAAAAATGGAACAAGATAAATCTCCAGCAAGCAATCTTAATGAAACAGAGATAAGTAATTTATTCAATAGAATGATGTAAGTGATATATATGTACAACGAAATATTCTTTAGCCGTAAAAGAAAAGGAAATTCTGCCACTTGCAACAACATGAACCGGAAAAACATTATGCTAAGTGAAATAAGCCAACCAGAGAAAGAGAAATACTGCATGGTATTGCTTATATGTGGAATCTAAAAAAATTTAAAAAAAAATACACACACACACACACACACACACACACACACACACATACACAAATGCTGACTTCAGAAACAAAGTAGAATGGTGGATGCCAGGAACAGCTGGGGGAGGAGGAAATAGGGAGAGGCTGGTAAAAGGATAAAAACTTTCAGTTACAAGATAAGATCTGAGGATTTAATATATAATATGGTGACTAATGTTGATAATACTGTATCATATAATTGAAATTGGCTAAGAGAGTAGATCTTAAGTGCTCTTATCACCACCAGCAACAAAAAGAAGGTAATTATGTGAGGCAATGGATGTGTTAATTAACTCAATGGTAGGAATCCTTACACAATATATGCATATATCAAAATCACATTGTATACACCCTGAATAATTTATTACAATTTTATTTGTCAATTATACCTCAATTACAAAGATCAAATATGCTGAATTCATTATTACCCTCTGAAGTCATAGTCCATACAATTTTCTACATAAACTTTATAGACATTTTTATTCCATATGTCCAAATTAAGCAAGAGGTATACATTATCTTTGTGAGAAAATTAAAAAGAAAAATCTACTTCCCATTCTTAATTTCAAAGATTCCCAAAAGAGTAAATGTTTTTTCAAGCCAGTTTAAAAATGATCCCACAAGGGGCGCCTGGGTGGCTTAGTGGTTAAGCCTCTGCCTTCAGCTTAGGTCATGATCCCGGAGAACCGGGATTAAGCCCCGCATCAGGCTACCTGCCCGGCGGGAAGCCTGCTTCTCCCTCTCTCACTCCCCCTGCTTGTGTTCCCTCTCTGGCTGTGTTTCTCTCTGTCAAATAAATAAAATCTTAAAAAAAAAAAAAAAGATCCCACGGGCACCTGGTTGGCTTAGTTGTTAAGCGTCTGCCTTCTGCTTGGGTCATAATCCCAGGGTTCTAGGAGCGAGTCCCACATCAGGCTTCTTGCAGAGAGGAAGTCTGCTTCACCCTCTCCCACTCCTTCTGTGTGTGTTCCCTCTCTCGCTGTGTCTCTCTCTTGTCAAATAAATAAATAAAATCTTAAATAAATAAAGTTAAATACTGTATTTAAAATAATATCTACATAAATGAAATCATCTGGCTCACAATATACAGTATATACAGTATCTATTCTTTCTTACCTCATTTCATTGACTCAACACAATTATTTCAAGATTTATCCATGTTCTTGTATTTGTCAACTGCCCATACCATTTTATTGCTGAGCCATATTCTCTTATATAACTATTCTACAAATTGTTTATCCATTTATCTATTGATGGACGTTTATGTTGTTTCTAGTTTTTGTCTATTAGAAAGAAAGTCGGTTAAAAAAATACTCATGTAGATATTTGGATGTATATTTTCTTTCCTATGGGGTGCATTCTTAAGTATTGTCTGAATCATATGGTAGCTATATATTTTAAATTTTTAACTGCCAAATTGTTTCCCAGTGTGCATTCTTACCACATCCTGACCAATACTTGTTACAGTCAGTCCTTTCAATGTGGGCCATTCTAATATGCCTGTATTGTAGTCTTACTGTGATTTTAATTTGTATTCTTCTAGTAATTAATGATAGCAAATGTTTTATCATGCCCTCTGTGTCATAGATGTTTTATTTGGTGAAGTATCTTCAAATCATTTGCCCACTTTTATCTGATTGCTTGTTTTCTTACTACTGAATATTGAGATTTCTTTTGCATATTCTGAAATATGTTCAGAAAATATGTTATCTATGCATTCATTCTCTCTCTTTTTTTAAGATTTTATTTATTTATTTGACAGAGAGAAACACAGCTAGAGAGGGAAGACAAGCAGGGGTAGTGAGAGAGGGAGAAGCAAGCTTCCAGCCAAGCAGGGAGTCCAATGTGGAGCTCAATTCCGGGAGTCCAGGATCATGACCTGAGCAGGAGGCAGATGCTTAAGGACTGAGCCACTCAGGCGTCCCTGTTCATTCATTCTCTTAACTGTCATTCAAAAATCAGAAGTTTTTAATTTTATGAAGTCCAATTTCTCAATGTTTTGTTTTATAAATTCTACCTTAACTATCATATCTTGACAATCTTTGTCTAACCAAAATCACAAAATTTTTCTGTTTTCTTTCAGCAATTTTATGGTTTTAGATTTTACATTTTGAACTATATTCCATTTTGAGTTTTTTATTTGGTGCCAGGTGTGGATCAAGTTTTTTGTTTTTGTTTTTGTTTTTGCATATATATACCTAATGGCTCCAATGCTATTTTTTAAAAAAGATTATCTTTCAAAGGCACTGGTTTACCTCTGCACCTTTATTAAAAATGGCCATATATAAGCGGATCTGTTTCTGAACTCTAGTCTGTTTCATGACCTTACTTTGCCTTGACAACAATACCACACAGTTTTGGTTATCACACCTCTATAATGAGTCTTAAATCAGGTAGTTTAAATCCACCAAATCTGTTCCTCTTTTTCAAAGTTGTTGGAGCAATTTGAGACTCTTCTGTTTACGTATAAATTTTAGAACCAGCTCGTCAATTTATTTTAAAAAGTAGTCTACTGGAGTTTTGATTGGAATTCACTTCTATCTAAAGGTGAATTTGAGGGAAATGTGACAATAGTGAGTCTTGCAGCCTATTCATATGGTTTATCTCTTCATTTGTCTCTTTTCCCTTTTTATCATTAGATTGCAGTTTTTAGCACACAGTGTACAGATATTGCACATTATTGTTAGATTTATGCCTAAGTGTTTCATATTTTATGTTATTATATATCACAACGTTTTCTTAACTTTAATTTTGGATATTAGCTACGAATTTATAGAAATACAATTTGGTTTTGTATATTGATCTTGCATCCTACAATTTTATTAAATTTATTTCTTAATTCTAGAAGCTTTTCTTTGTAGACTCCATCAAACTACTTATACAGATAATCAGGTAATCCATGAATAAAGATAGTTTTACCTACTTCTTTACAATCTATCTGTCTTTTGTTTCATTATGATGTGTCTTGGTGTAGTTTTCTTCATACTTCTTTGCTAAGGAATTTTTGTGCTTTATGGCTCTATACAGTTATAGTTTTCATCAAATTTGGAAACTTTTCAGCCATTATTTATCAAATATTTGTTCTGCCTTCCGCCTTCAGGGATTCCAATTACACATACATTGAGATGTCTGAAGTTGTCCCATACCTTAGAGATGCTCTATTCAATTATTTTGTATGTATTTATCCCTGTGTTTCATTTTAGATAATTTCTATTGTTATAGCTTCAAGTTCAGTACTCCTTCTTCGGTAATACCAGATCTACAAGTTAATTTCATTCAGTATATTTTTCATCTTAGAAACTGTAGTTTTCTCCTCTAGGAGTTTGATTTGGCTAATTTTGTGCTGGATGGTATTAGAACAGCATTTAGTATAAGGTTAATTATACCTCACTAATGAGGCAAGACCCTTCTGAGTTCTCTACCCTGCACCTATGAACTGTGAGGTTTTCCCGCCTAACAGTAGGACCATTTAAAGCCCTATGAGACTACCAGTCACTCTTCCCTCTGATACTCTCAGATGCTTCTTCCTAAGTCTCAAGTATTTTCCTCACACACTTGTGCCCACCAGTACTCTGGGGAATATTCAAATGTAATTCTCCTCAGATCTCTGAACTCTCTCTCCCCAGGCAGCCCTCTCTCCTTTGACATCCTGTCCCCAAACTCCAACTTTTTTGATCCTTTCATATCTTAGCTCCATCTCTCCAACTCAGGGAGTCCACTAAGTTCTGCCTGTGTTCCTCTATCTGTACAATTGGCTTCAAAATTCTCTTAAGGCAATGAGCTAAGGCCATCCCGGACTCATACCATGAGTTTTCCATCTCTCAAGGAACACTGCCCATCACTGTCTGAGACTCCATATTTCTCATATATTTCATCCTATTTTCCTGCTGTTTCATATAGGACAGTTAATTCATCCCTGGTTACTCCATGTTGGTTGGAAACAGAAGCCATGAAAGTATATTTAATTTGTTAGAGCTTCCAAATCTGTTTTTTAAATTATGTATATGTATTTATGAACTTAAATATCCTTTTATCTACAGGGAAGTATACTATCTCTAAGTATGAAAAAAAATTTCCTTTAGGAAAACTTACTTAATTCAACAATGTGTAAGGACCACATTATAAAATTATCTAACACTCCTTCTCCATCACGTCTTTCTTTAATGAAGTCGTACAAAAATTATTCATTCAACATTTACTCAGTTTTCTTAGGGTAAGCCCTTCAATAAAGACTGGAAAGAATGAAACCAGACAAACTGGCCCCTCTCCCCATGGGTCCTATCCTTTGTTTTCAGGAGAACAAAAGATTTGCTCCTTAAGAACATATTAAAGCACAGTTTTAACTATTTTCTAACAACAAGATATCCCCTGATACCTCTACATTATTCTCTTGGGGAGAAGAAAAAAAAGTAAAGGAGCCTTCCACATATATCATCAGCCATGTCATTTGAAATTTTCTCCTATATTTTTATTTTAAAGAAAAGCTTCAAGTTGACATGAGAAGTGTAAGTTAGGAAATTTTTAAGGCAAGCAAATGACTGTGAAAACTCTAGTGTCTGGATGTATATTCCATACTCAGTATGTGAACAAAATATATATAGAGAAATCTATCTCACCTAGCTAAGGAAGCATGTAAGCAAAGAGTATCACCTTTTTTTTTTTCTTTTCCAGAAGAGTAGAATTTCAAAGTCTTAATGTGGTAGGGAGGAGTGGGGAAGGAGAGGAGTCAACTGATACCACTAAAATTAACTGGAGATGTGAGAAGGTGTGGATAAGAAAACTTATTCTCTACTACTTTTCCCTACATTTCTTTCTTCTTTTCTTTCTTCTTTCCCAAAAAGTTTCATCTTTTGTATTCTAAGATATAATCTGCATAATAAATAAGATGATGTGATCAGGAATTAACAAGTTTTTACTTATTATGTATATACATATACACACATGTATTCATGTATACCTATTCATATACATTTTTCTGAGACTTTAATTTTATACTTGGAATTACAATGATCAGATTCATCATTTACAGTTGAAATGAGACTGTTCTTATGGCAATGTCCTATTATTTTTGACAAACATAAGTTTGAAATTTAGTGATATCACTTGGATATACCCTAGAAATCAGTAAATTTAGTTTTCTTAAGAGTAAAATGGCATTTTTATCAATGAGTGGTATGTACAGAATGGTGTATAATATCAGTAACACAAATAACATTAGGGAGGGAAGATTTGCTCCCAGTGATGGGGGTGTCAGCTGCAGCTGCAGTGCATTTGAAACCGGAGCACAGGGTATCAAAGGACACAGCGTCATGCTTGATTTGCTTACAAAACATATTACTTGTTCAGCAGCTCAATTAGAAAACGAACTTAATATAGTCAACCCAAATTGGAATCATTTGAAACCCTTCCTTGCATATCTCATCTCCCATCTAGGAGAAAGAAAAACAAAATCTCAATCAGAATAAATGTATAGTACGAATTTATATGAATTACTAGGTAAAATCAATATTAATCAGAGAGCAGCACTATATGACCCGAAACCAACAAGGTAAAACTTGTGAGAGTGGTTTAAATTTACGAAACTTCTGCTCAGTACCTACTAATATGTTTTGTACCTAGAATGCATGACCACATGATTTTAGATAAAATGGATTCACAAGCACATCATGGATGATATTCTTTGATTAAGCAATCACAACACTGAGGATTGGTAAGTTAAAGAATTTCTGTGAGTCACTTAAATTTGTTTGAGTTTACCTGCTGAACCTTAATGAACTTAATGCATATTGAAATAGATCAATCTTCTAGCAATCTTCAAGGTTTATGGTAACATCTCAGAATCCTTTCTAATTCTGAAAAGATGGATTATGTATAAGTGTCTGGCATCCTATAGGCATTTACTCAATGTTGAACATTTTGATGAGCCATTGAATGAATGCCCTTTAAGAGCAAGGACTGTGGCTTTGGCTCTAGCCCTTTATAGCTGCTAGTCAGGTGATTTTCCTAGCATTGTTATACAGAATCTAAGTACTTGAAGGTTTTTTAGAAGGAGAGAAAAAGTCACATAACTTCCCCCTTCGTATTACTTTAACAAAATCCATAGAGTTCTAGAAACAAAACTGGAAACTTCATACTCATTTACATCCTCATTTGTTTGCCAAATATTATTGAGCTTCTACTAAATGTTAGACATTACACTAAGTCCTATGAATACAGAACTAATGAGGTGGTTCTTAACAGTAAAAAATTCACCATTGATTTAGGAGACACAAACCTGAACTAATAATTATGATACCAATGGGTATTAGACCAGAAAGAACACAAGTAGCAGATTCAAAGAGGAAGAAGTAATTAAGCCCAGATAGGGAAATCAGAGACTCAATTGAGTAGGAGTGAAAAAGGGGGAGGCAATACCTGAGCTAAGGTTAAAAAAGCAATATAATTCTGCCCATTAAAAAATGCGATTTTTTTGTTGCATAAAAATTATGCAATATTATAAAAATTATATAAATCTAAAATTTTGTGTTATATGAAAAAGGAGATAGAGGGAAGAGATCAAAGAAAGTAAAGGCATATTAAACACCATGTCTTAACTATGGACACACAAATGTACGATTTTATTCAACTTTGAAAACTAGTAGAATAGAGATTAAACATAACTGAATAGTTTAAAGAAAACCACTTTACAAAGATTATACTTTCCAAAAAGAATGGAGCATATAAAAGCAAAGAAAACACAGACCATACAGAAAAAAAGACAAAATTCATAAGCAGCAACAGAGGAGAGATATACAGAAATATATAAAGCAAAAGACAACATGACAAGAATATATATCATTTAAAAATTTACAAGCATGGGCTCTATAATCAGCCCATGTTAAAGATTTGTGAATTGAATCAAAAAATAAAATTCAACTAGATGTTGTTAATAAGAAACAAACCTAAAAAAAAAAGTCACAAAAATCCAAAAGGACTGAACAAATAGGCAAATGCAGAATAAGTTTAGGTGTTCTGAAATTAACACCAGAAAAAAAAAAAGAAATAAAAAATCAAATAAAACCAATTAGAAGAATGAAATTCTAATATATAAAGGGTGAATTTACTGTGTATGTGCATATAGAAGTGACATATGCTTTTGTGCCCTAAATCATCATTTATTAAATGTTGTTAAATACAAGGAAAAATGACCAAATCACAATAGTATAGGAGATTTAGTATTGATAGTTATTCTTGAACAGATCAAAATTCAGGAACATTAAATTTATGTTTCAATCAAGCCCTTATAAAAAGTTGGAAAATTGTCTTTCAGAAAGGGAAGAAAAGACTTACTGTATTTAGAGAAGACTAATTAAAATTTCGAAAGGCAAACCTCTAATAGTCAAAAGAAAACATGAATGTAGAGGATAATATAATTAATAAGGTTGATTTCACATATACGTGCACACATCAGACTGTGTACTGCATCATGCACAGAATATCTTTACAGAATATCTGTAAAGAGTAATAGTATCGGGGCGCCTGGGTGGCTCAGTTGGTTAAGCGACTGCCTTCGGCTCAGGTCATGATCCTGGAGACCCGGGATTGAGTCCCACATCGGGCTCCCTGCTTGGCGGGAAGCCTGCTTCTCCCTCTTTCACTCCCCTTGCTTGTGTTCCCTCTCTTGCTGTGTTTCTCTCTGTCAAATAAATAAAATCTTTAAAAAAAAAAAAGAGTAATAGTATGTTACAACATAAAAAAACTCAATAAAAATGAAGCCAATGCAATTACCAAAAATACAGTAAAAATTTTTTCTGAGTTGAAAAACATACGTAGATTGAAAAGTCACACATGCTGTACATTGAACCACTGACAAAAAAGCACCCACACTTACATACATTCAGCAAAGTCTTTGGAATGCAACAACATGAAAATATTTCAAAAATAACCAAAACTAAGGATATAAGTGCCTTCCAATGGAAAATGAATTTGGGGTCGCTTATGTTTCTCTGCAGCTGTCAACTTCTCAAACAGGAGGAAAATGGCAATACTAACTGAATTCTATATGCAGTGAAGAGGATATAAAGACAACAGACATCAGAGAAATGAAAGAGAATTGAAACATATACCTTTCTTAAAAGGATCACATGGTAAGCAATAAACAGTTTGCATGTACTATTTCATTTCAGCCTCATACCATCCTTATAAGATAGGCCTTTGGTGCCAGTTATAAAAGAAGGAACTAAGCTTGGATTAAGCAGCTTCTTCAAGATCACACATCTAATATGAGGTAGAGTCAGGATTTTGACCCAAGTCTGTTTGATGCCAAAGTCCTTGACCTTATTTGCTAGTTTATATAATTCCCTTAAGTAGTTATGAGAATATCTTTTCATGAAAACATTAGACAACAGAATATGGCATTTCATTACAATCCAAGGGCTCCCTCACCACCCTCATAATTTCCTAACTGCATGCCTCTCAAGGCACCCATCACCATTCCTCATCCTTCTTGTTCTTCTTTTGAACATCAGGTGGGTAGAATTGAACATGGCACGTATCAGCATTAGCCCACACATGTCCTTCCGATCCATATGATTCTTTCCATCGCATCCTATCCCCAGTCCCATTCCTCTCCCTCCTACATGAGCATCATCCTTTTGTTATCTTTCCTTCTAATCTACCTTGCAGATGATTACATATGGTTTCCACAAATGCCTTCTTTGTCTCTTATGAAGACTTTTTGTTTTGTTTTTTTGTTTGTTTATCTCAAGTACATGGTTCCTATTTGCCTGAAATTCTTTTTTTGTTCTATTACTTTCAATTTAGTTAACGAGTTAATACTTGACAAGGTATTCTGAAATCAAACACTAAACCCTAGACCTCTAATTCTCCTTACCAGTGGAAAAGAAAAGCCCGAAGACAAATAAAAGTGAGTTTTTGAACAGGGAGTTTTCAGCTTACTGGCTAGGTAGAGAGTAATGGTAATGATCATGCAATCTAGCAAAACAAAACAAAACCATATATATATGTATATACACACACATACATATACATACACATATACATGTTTGAGTGTGTGTCAGAACCAGGAAAAAAAAAACTTTCTTTGCAGTGTTTAATAACTCTGTCTTGTAATATTCGAAGATTATTAGGAAGAGTAGGAGGTGGTGAATAGAATGCAAAATGCTAACACATTTCTAGTAAGTTTCTAACTTCCTTACATACATTTATCATAAGTCTACCTCATTTCTCTCTTCAAAATCCTCTCAATTTCACAAAACCCTTTCCATAATAAAAATCAAGCTATTCTTAGCTCACTGTCCTTTATTAAAGAATTTATTAGAGTTCGTTGTGTTGGAATTATTTCCCAGCTAGATTATAAATCATCTTGGCCATTTCTAACACAAGGCCTTATACACAGGAGCCCAATAAATATTTGTGTAATTGCATACATAAGTGCATAAAATTATCTTAATGTGTTTTATGATTTTAAAACATTGAGAATGTGATTTCCATCATAGCAAAACAATCAAGATAACATATACTAATACACTGTGAGATCATTCAAAGATAAGTGTTAAATATAATATAATATTAGTACACTGTTTTTATTATTGCCATGATTTTAATAACTCAATGCTGCCTCTGGTTTCTATGGAATTACATTGCTTTGGAAGTATTTATCTTTTCAGACACTAATGTCTTTGTTCTTTTGGCATTAGTATTTACAATTGTGCATATTATAATATAATATTACTGTAGTCTGAATGTTGGTATCTCCCCAGTATTCATATGTTGAAATCTAATTTTCAGTGTGATAGTATTTGAAGGTAGGACCTTTGGAAAGTGATGAGCTAATAATGGCAGAACCCTTATTAGTGCCCTTATAAAAGATATCCAAAAGGTGCCCTTAGCCCTCCTGCATGTGAAGACACAACCAGAAGACAGCAGTCCATCAGCCAGGAAGCAGTTCCTCACCAGACATCACATCTGACAGCACCTTGATCTTGGACCTTCCAGCCTCCAGAAACGTGAGACCTAAAAGTCTGTTGTTTATGCCGCCCAGTATTTTCATTATAGCATCCCAAATGGACTAAGACAAGTGTATAAAATATTTTTATCACCTATTCTAAATACTTAGTATCTGGAATTTTAAGTGATATGAAACCTAACTTTGTATTTCTATGAATTTTATAGAGCTTTCCCATCATGATTTCGTCTATGTATTATAAGCATTTTCATTATATATACTAAGAAAGGTAATACTTTGACATATTCATTATATTTGATTGAATATTTTATTGTAAAAAATTAATTAGAACATTGAGTAGATTTCCTTGCTGTAAAGTTACCTTTCTTTATCTGTAGTACATTTTAAGGAGAGATTCTCATGTTCAAATTATCCCATCTTTAACCACAGACTGCAGATAAAATGCTTGTACAGATTTATCTCAGAGAAACAGAACTGCTCCCCTCAATTTTTTTTAATTACCAGAAGAACCAGATGTTTAAACATGTGTGTCTTGAGACATTGCCCAAAGTTCAAGATAACCTGGTCTGTGTAGAATTGTAGGAGTGTACACTCTTCATCAACAAATGCCACTACATCTGGTTCTGCAAAGAACTTGTCTCTGGGGATACATGAAAAGAATTTTTTTGAAATAAAATATTGAAGGAGAAAAGAAAAAAAAAAGCAGAGAAGTTTGCCTTTGCAATTTGAATCTCTAGTCATTCTGAGCTATGGGTGCTTGACCAAATCAAGACCTTTATCATCATACAGCAAGTACAAAGTTAGTGTAGATTATTGGCTAGTGTAGACTATTTAGAGCCCTCAGAGAATCACAATAGCTAAATACAGCGAAGATACTGGTAGCTGAGTCTCTCACTGAAGCCAGTCAGTCTCACTCAGGACAGCACTTAGGAGAATTTCAGCTATTCAGAATTTTGACTTCTTTGAATTACTCAGGCATTTTAGGTATCTTAAGTGTAGTCCCTCCCTATGAAAACTCTTGATGGAGGCTGAATCAAACTTCTCACACTGCATCCTTCAGTCCACCCTCCTCTCAACTTCACTGTGAAGAATTTGTTTTAAAAATTAAAGCCTGAAAAAAGTTTGCCTCTCCTGAGACATGGTTATACTCTGTCCAATCTGATCATGGAAATTAACAAACTGACCAAGATTCCCTTTTCCCCATCAGAGTCAAATCTGAGGCTGAATAATGAAAGAAATATAATAAGTTCCTCCATCTGCATATGAGCTAACAGGATCAGGGATTGCAACATGCATATTTTTAGAGTACAGCATGATTTGGAGTTTTCAATACTTGCATTAATGGGAGTGAATGTAGTGGTCATCAGTTGTTTTAACTTATCCAGCATCAATTATCCATCCTTTGGTTAACAGTACTTTCAGATTGGCTTTGAAAAACTACCTTTCCACTAATGGATATGGTCTGGATGAGCATTTCTATGCAGGGGCTGCCCACCACTGACTAAGGTGTGGGTGTGCTTCCCAAGCTAGACCAGTCTCTCTCTCTCTCTCTCTCTCTCTCTCTCTCTCTCTCTCTCTCTCACACACACACACACACACACACACACACACACAATAT